>WIPJ01000579.1:360270-372659 GCA_018155075.1 Cassiopea andromeda
ATATATATATATATATATATATATATATATATATATAGCTTTGTCTGGAAATTAAATGCCGTACTTCATCACAAAGCAAAAATAAAAGTGGAACAGAATAATAAATATTGCATCGATAGTGCGAAAGATAATCTGAAAGTAGTAATTGCTAGTATAACTCGATCACATAAAATTCTAAGCCTTAATGAAACTTGAGCTTTGCATTATTCTTAAATTATTCCTACATTTCAGCAATTCTGAGCCTTAATATTCTTATAACACTTATCCTTATAAAGAAAGAATGAATGTATATACTATATCAAGTTATTCGCTGTTCGCTATTTATGCCTCAGGTTGGGACTGACGAGAAATGCTTATTTGTAATTTTTTGTTGCCCAATATTGTGCACTATAATAATTGGTGCATAACAAATATAGAATTATTTAAAATATGCTACCCAGCCTTTGAGGGACAAAAAAATGATATAGCAAATCTTAAGGCTGCCAAAAAAATAATTATCCCAACCTATTTATCTTTGGCCACAGCCAGAAGCATAAATCTTGAGCGGTCCCTTATCAAACAGGCTTATGTGTTCATAACCAAAAGCACTAATTAGGTACCTTTATTAAGTTTTTACGTAGATACAATGTCAGGGATTAGCTTATCTTTCTTTCCAGAAAAGACATTCCTTGAGCGAAGAAGCTATCGCCATAGAAGCTGCATATATTGCTCAGAGCAGCGGTGTCAACATATCAGGCACCAAGGCCATAAATGTGACACCCGAAAGAATTTTGAATAAACTGAAATATTTTTTTGCCAGTAGTATTAAAACGATTGCCCCCCCCCCCGTTATTCCCCCATTGTCTAGAGTACCAGATATGAAACTTCCAATGGGATATAAATTTGCAAAGTCCCTATTACCTGACCATGGTCCGCATGACATCACTTTGTGCCTTATATGGCCCCTGAACAGAAATGAGTTCAACACCCTTGGCTCAGAGTAAAGCTATATCAGATGCAGTTAGATGTAGTTTGATAGAGTAGGTCATTAAGTACAGTAGAAAGCAATAGAGGGTTTGAAATACCGGTTTTGAGGGCTACAATCGCATGCCAGCCTGTAGATTTGTAAAATCTCATCAATTGCTTTGATATGCAAATTATGGATATGCTTGACTGTAGAGCAGAAAGAGCTTAAAGTCTGGTGGAGTGCTTCTAACCTAGGTGACTTATTTATAGTTAGGTACGTTAATACAAATCTGCATAAAAAATCAGCATAAAATCAGCTCTAGCCAAATGATTGGCTTTGTGATGAATTCTAAATTATAGATATTAGATGACTTAAATAGTTGTTCTTCTTGATTTCCCTAAGGAAGAGAAACACTGCTTGCGCTCAGTGAAAGGTGATAGCCATTGGAAAATGAACTGAAAACAGCTGCAAAGAAACCACGAGCATTGCATTAATCAAAACGATAAGGGGAGCATTGACTTTGTTGAGGCCTCATAGTCTTGAAGGATTTAGATGCTACTGACTGTAGCTTAAGTGCAATCTCTTTCAAAATCAATTACCAACGATGGAGTTGAACTTGTACCCTAGTATATTGATACAACATGAAGGGTTAGAACAAACTCAAAATATTGTCTTCCTTGGCTAGGAAACTCCCAGCCTTTTTGTAATGAGAATGTTCAAAGTAATGAACGTTCTTACGTTTTGAGAAACCAACAGAATGAGAAGAGATAGGTCCTAAAGCATTACCTGAGTCCCAACTCTTGAGAGATAGGTGTTAAATTATTTACTTAATTTATTTGCCATCTTGCCTGAATCACTTATGCCAATCTAAGCTTCTTCCATTAAATTTTAAATCTTCAAATTTCTTCAGTTTAAACGATAAAAGCAGATTCTCGTTACGGCGGACATGCATGCACGCTTGTAGAATAGACACCAATTATCTAGTCAAGACATAGGTTATGCAGTCCTACCAATCTAATGGAGAAAACGCTTCAAAATTTTCCAGGGGTAGATATTGAACAGCATTGAGTTTAAATCATATCCTACACCTGGCTTAGAGAGTACGACTATAGTAGACTTCTTGTATTGATATGTAGTGAAAATAGATGATCATTTTCTAAAAGAAACAAGGGAAGATCTAGTACTTATTGTAGACGAGTAGGTTTGGATTGACAAAATTTTTATTGTAGAGATATCAACATCACTATACGTCTAGGTTGTTGAGACGATCTGTCGTGGCACCCGTACAGAATCTCCTTCAATTTTCTCTGTATTCTCTCTCTAACAGCCCCTGCAATTCCGATTACCGCTATGTCTTTAATGTCATCACAAATCTCAAATCTGAAGAGGCAGACAATTAAAAATCGTCTATAAATCTCAATTGTCATTTGATGTTGTCTAAAAATCTTAATTGTAGAGGCAGACGGCTGAGAATCTTCACCAAATGGCTAAACAATCCTTGAAGGGATGCAAGCTGAATTAAGCTTCTATCCTCTCAGTTACATGCTTGCCAGAGGGGATTAAAATTAGACGTACGTTGGCACCGAATAATATGGGGCCCCCATTTGAAAATTTTAGAACATTTCACCACCCATTTCCAATTATAAAACACCCCCGAACTAAGCAACTTTGAAGAAAATCCAGCCCCTATTTTGCAACCCTAAATATTTCAAAGTTTTAAAAAGAATAAGTAAATAAAATGAATTGGCTTTGTGAAGGCAAATCAATATTTACAAGTAAGGAAATCAAAGCAAACTATATACCTTATACTTATGCAATGATAACAACAAATTGCGATAATTTTGAAATTTTTGGGTCCCCATGCCATCAATTGAATATTGACCTCCCATCTATTAACAACCCCTCAATTTGTGCTCTTTTAGCAAAGATGTCAACCCCTTCATTATTGCACCCCTTACTATTCGGTGCCAAAGAGTACCAAGGCGATCAAGCAGAAGGGTTGGTAAAGATGAAAATTATCTGCAGAGAGAAGAATTAAGAATTAATTGGAAAAGAACGCAAGTGCTACATAAAGTAAACCTTGCAGCCAACAGAACCAATGAAGGAAGGATCTATGGTACAGGAAGATAGAGCAGAGGCAAATAATGCCCTTTGCGATAAAGCATTTCAGGACTAGGAAGAATTTCCTATGTGCAAAACCAAGGTAGCTAAACATGCTCCAAGATAGAATTCCTTAAGCAACGATAAAGCCTCCTCTTAATTCTAGGAGAATTAAGCCTAGTTACAACTATCAAAATTTCAATCAAGATTGCTTTACACTTGTAAGATGTAAAAGTTAATAGCCTTATCAACAGGCTTTAGCTATAGGCTTTAGCTTTTAACAACGAATGCAAACTAAATTGGAATCAAGCAAGCTTTTTGCTACTACTTCGTGTTTTGACTATTTTCCTATTGACAAGAATGACCCTTAATATCTTTGTGCTGCCTCTATAAACCAATGCCATTGAATTAAGATATACAGAATTGCTCTAGCTAATTTATCCGAGACTTTTTCTGCATTTCCTAGGATAGTTTAGTACTGGAAGAAATGAGTAGAGACATAGAGATTAAAATCAAAATTCATTGCAAGAAACAACAGGAGTTACAGAAACAACAGTGCGAACTACGTTAATAATTCACAGGGGCGTAGGAGGACGTCAAATTTAAGGGGGCTGTAAATTTTCTGCCCCGAAATATCAAATAGAGCTGTAGAGCAGGCAGAAAAGTTACCGAAATTCCTATTGTTCTTTAAGAAAATTTGCCCTAGTGAAATGGATTTCTGCCCAACTTGGGGGAGTTGCAGCCCCCATCTCCTACGCTTATAATAATCTGAAGTTAATTATGAGAATCTGAGTTTCAAGAATCTGCTAAAGTAATTTCAAGTCCTGCAGCATCAAGACATAAATAGGGTGATTTGAAAAGTCAAACTTCTTCAACGCGGAGAATTTCTGTACCCATTATTACACGGTGAGTTTTCCGTCTCGCGAGGCAAGAAATATCAAACATGTTAGATTTCTGTCTCAGAGATACGCGAGGCAAAAAACTCAGTGAAAGTCGAGTGCACACGGTGAGCTATCTGCTGACCAAGCTGGCACGAATAACTTTTTGCTCAGGGGATGACTCTCGTGTGCTGGAATAAATCTCACTGCAAAATGTAATTCAACATTTGGAATTTCCACGTTGCTAATATTTCATTGTTTCTACTTCTGATTATTTCATATGTTACTTTTAGAGAATACAGAAAATATGGAAATAAACAAACTAAAGAGAAAGTCATGTTAATGAAAATGAACGAGGAAAAGAAGTCAAAAGAGTTTCTAGAGCGGCGTCCACCCGCAAAAAAACCGTTGGGTCGTCCCATGAAGAGATGGATTGAAGGTTTTGATGAACAGGGGGCAGCCATGAAGGGTGCAAGGGATACCGCACCCCCAAAAATTTCGTTTATCGGCACACCGAATATTAGTAGTGCTGAATATTAATTTGTCGGCAAACTGGGGTCGCACGAAGTCTGTTTGTCAGCAAATTGGGGTTGTGCATCCCACCAACAGTTTTCCTTAGCTTCAGCTCCTGTTTATGATGCATTGGAGAAAGGAGGACCACCCATCAGAGATGTTGACCAGGGAGTAAGAAGTACGAGAAAAGAGGGGGGAGGGAATCTTTATAAAGGATTCACCAGCTGACAAACGAAAATCTTAAAGGCGAATTAGTGAGAAAGTGAGAAGACGGAAATTTAAGAAAAGCACTAGATGATCATTCTAATTTTTAATTAGGAATAAACTACATTTTTAGCTATTTTATTTCTTTGGATTTCTCTTTTCATTTACCTTCTGAAGCAAGACTCAAGAGACAACAGTGCTCTAATGAACTGATAGACTACTCCTTATAAGATTTCGATTAATCTTTGTTAGTCCATAATTACTTCTTCTTTTTTGCTTCATTTGAAGCACATAGAATGTAAATCCCATGACAATGAATGCATCGATAATAGCTGTAGTAATTTTACTAACTTTCAATGGTCTGGCATGTCATATTGTTTGAATAATGGTTCAAAACAAAAGGACCACAAGCGTCAAGCAATCATACAAGCACGCACCCACACAAACGTGCCCTCATGTACACACGATATGCATATTTATACGATAACTCTGTTTGGAACACCCCAAGGAAGACCATCGACAATAGCACACGCTAGCATTATACGTCAGACAGGGTTTTTGAAGTAGCTTGCCTGTTATACGCCTTTTATTTTCTAAGAAAGCTTTTTTTGACCCAATACTGAAACTTCTAAACATTTTCACAATTCCAGCATCAAAACTTTCTTAAGACTCTCTTAGCAAAAATCCTGAGTTCCAATGTTTTGTGCATACACATCAATGGAAGCAAAAAATGCCATGCACACCTAAAATGATGCTAAATCTTCATAAATAACAGAGGTGAAACTATTAGAGCGTAGCCAACATCACAAACGTGATATTTGGTACACAGATAAAACGAGCTTTACATACATATTCACTAATAAACTTTCTTATGTCTCAAAAATCCAGTACTGAACTTTCTTAACTTTTTGAGCAGCTGAGAATTAGTTTCTTATAAACCACTTCCTTATAAATAAATAAATAAACGTGTGGATGCTGAAGCCTTGTTACTGCAAGGACTGGTTTAAACACCGTGCTTTCATGTCCTAAACCATATGCAGAAATTAATATAATATCCCTTGCTATGTTTGAATTCAAGGTCATATTAAAATTACTCCATGTAAAACCATATTGAGTACCTAGCGCGGCACAATAGGTACGAAGTTTGAATTGACTGTCGTGCTAGAATCGAACTATTTTCGTGCCAAAGCAATAAACTCGACACATGAGATGCATGGCGTTTAAACCAGGCCATATGATGAAATGCATAGTAAGCACTTTCAAGATGCTGCGAAGGAAACCCGTCCTGAATCACGCACAAGCATCATATGGACGCACAAAGCGGATTCAATAAAAGAAAGCTATGAATAAATGCCTACAAGCCCAAACAAACCCAATGAAATCAAATACCTCTATTAATGCACTGTGTATATAACGCAAATACGCTGTAGCAAATACTGATATAGATCAGCTGACAGCTGAACGAACTGTTGAAACAGCTATGAGTATGCGGTGTCGTTGCACAAATCTTATTCAACTCAACATTTACACTAGTAATTGCCTCTGACTTCTTCAGTGGTGTATTCAACATCCATCGCATAGTTGGACTGACAGCTCATTCTCTGTTTTCCAGAAGGGTTCATGAACATCATACCCGTATAATCTAGGGTTATTCATATTCCAAAGCATAGTAGTTGGCTTCGGAGGATGTGGGACATAGAGTCTGTTGTCATGGGCGTGGCCAAGGTTACAGTGTGGGGACATAAATGAAAATTTTGGCCACGTCCTCTACTTCTCTGGAGATTTGCTACTATACCCACCTCCCAATTATTTTCTCATCGATCTTAAAGAAATCCTGAGTACCACCTTGGCAAAAAAAGTGGGCGGGGGAATTGCTTCCCCATAGCCCCGTGGCCACACCACTGTCTATTACGGTAGAATAGGTAACCGGGGTAAATGGGTAACTGACTATCTGCTTAATTTATGATTAATTCTCTCTCTTCCATGCTTAATTTATGCAATTCTTCAAAACAGATTTCCTATCAAGGCAACAAAGGCAACAAGCATGAAGTACTCTCCAGTCTGGAAAAGAAGGAGGGTGACAATAGTCAGGGGGAAGGATTGGAAAAAAGTCTAAAGCTAAATAGCCGGGGGTAGCAATAAATGGTGAGGGGCTGATAAAATGTCCTAAAAGCATGGCTGCTTACATACTTGCCAACATACTAACGTGTTTTCATCATCTTCTCCCAATGCAACCATCGTTGGTACAACTTTCAGCTATGTTGTCAGTGCTTTTGGCGACAATTTCTCTCTTTTTTGCGCTTATCTAGCAACGCAAATTCTAGGTTTGGGTTGGATGATGCCATCTTGGATCAAAATTAATTCGGGGGACGTCTATTTCGGACTAAGCAAAAATATTAAGTTACCCATTTCACCCTGGGTTACCCATTTTACCCGAACAGGCCCTACCCTCACTTTTCACGACCTTAGATAAATGTCCCTTCGCTACCTACAAAGGAGGCTTGTTTTGCAAATGTACGAGGTAGGCAAAACAGCGTTTGACCTTTCGGAGCCCCGATAAAACTGTAAAACTTGATAGGACACCAGCAAAACTTGCATCTTCCCCCACTTCTGCAATGCTTCCTATATCTCTATACGAAAGTTATGTGAGGGGCTAAAATGAAAGTTGAACGTAATGGAGATTCTCCTATCGACTAGCTCTGATTATCATAGTTGTAACATGTTGCTCTAGGAAAATAAGTTTTTGAGCGCATAAATCAGACTATCATGAAAACAGGAAGCCCAATTCACCCTTATTAAAAATCAAAAAGCATTCGACCATTATAGAAGGCAAACGAGAAACTTCTACACTAGCATCGGAAAAACATTTATGGAACAATACTTACAGAGTATACACATTGAATTTGACCTGCTTGAATTTATGTTGAATTGCTATTGCGTAAAATTGCATACCACTTTGTGGGGCAACATAAAAAAAATCGCATGGGAAAACTAAAACCTCATGTGTAGTAACTTCTTGCAAAAATTATGAGCTACAGGGGAAGAGGCAAAATATTGTAGAAAATTGCAGCCAAGCAACAGAATTCTTTACTCCCATTACTATACTCCCATCCGCACAGGGTCGGTGAATTGTCTCCAGCAGAAGACAGCACAATATCCCCAAGCTTAAGCAATAGTTAACAGCCTTGTTGACGTGTAAAATGGACCAGGTACTTAGCAAATAGACAAGCTATTTCAAATAGCTTTCAGTCCTAAGTAGATGCCAAATTGATCAATGTTATTTACCTGGATAAAAGCAAATCAGATTGTTCTGATGAATTCACAAACAGAGCTCAAGTAACTGCGGAGATGGTTTCCCATAGAATATCAAAGGTAATGCACTCTATGTGCAGGACATACAGCCTTTTGTGGAATCTAATGGGCAAGATAATCATGTTTAAAATTACTATGGAAGAGCATTCGACTCTCTTCCTGATGCCTGAGTCTTTCTTTATAGAAGAAGAACTACTAAGACCCGTAAACATTTCTTTCATCGAACTAAAGAGTAGCTAATTTGCAACAAAGCATAAAATATTTTGTCTCTGGTCATGAATGTGCCTTGAAGGGCTAAGCCTGGTTCACACTTGTGAAGTAAGAGCTGTAGCAAGCAAAGTAAGCATGCGTCGCAGAACTTTACGTCATGAAATTCGGTCTGCGCATTCCTACTTCGTTTGCTTCAGCTCTTACTTCACAAGTGTGAACCATAATTGAGCGTGTTTAAAATGTTTTAAAATTAGAATTTTTTTATGATATACTATGCCAATAGATAAAAAAGATTAAACATCTGTGGGAGCAACCAAATCTTTTATATACAGCAATGTAAAGCAATAACAAAACATAAAAAAATAATTAACTAGCTTTATTCACATTAGGGGTTATCTTAAAGACACCCACAAGTTCGGTATCATGCTCTTAGAAGATGAATATTTTGCATACATATGGCATACATGAAGTAGCAAGTACGAATATATAACTACTGTTAGCTGAAGATAAATGGGACGCTGGACAACCAACACTCCCACCAGGTGGGGCGAGTTTCTCATTCCATACGAAAATCTTGGTACACCTGGATATTTCCTTCCACACAACTGGAATACCCCATAAGTATGACTCATTTCGGATTCTACAGGTGGCTCAGGAGAGGATTGCATACGTATGTGGTGCTTTCAGCTAGCAGGCAAAACAACCGCTTGCCACATTACGTCATGGCTTTATCACCTTAGATTAACTCTGAAGCAGCCATCGTTTAGTTTCATGTACCTGAAATCACAATACGATGGAACATCAAATGATGAACTAGTGAATGAGTGAATGAAGAATTAACGACTCAATGAATGAATGGGTGTCAGAAAATTCAGAAAAGGTGCTGGGGTGCTTACTATCTTTTTCTATTTTTTCCTATGTACATTTGCTACTACAACAATAATACAATGAAAAATGATTCCACTAAGAGCATTATCTACGTCATACCCACTGGTCATTACATATACACGTTTTTTTATAAGAAAAAAATTTATAGGCCTTAAATCCAACCTTAAATGTTTCTTAAATTTAAAGACTACCAATGATAATAACAACCCAGATTAGGCAATTGTAAGGCAAGAAAAAGGATGCTCGGGTTTTGTGAGGTATGTAATGGATATTCATTCTATTTCCTTGCTAATTTGATCAAAGACTTTCTAGTGAAAAAACAGTTTTACAAGTTATTATTTGAAACTCAGCCTGCATATGTTTGTCAAATGTTTCTTAATTTTTACCTAATTTCAACTTCATGTTTCTTATAAAAAAATTGTGAGGAGGCATTCAAACTTAGAGCAAATTGGCGAAGCCCACGGATCAGTGGCGAAAGCACTAATGCATGGCGTCCACCGCAACCTACCATGCCTCGTTTTCGTTTTACAATTTTCCCCCTTTGTTTTGTTGCTACACTATTCGCTCTTTGCTATTTCAGGTTGGGTGCATATTTACTGTACACTGGGCACACTGAAAAGGAGTTTCTAAGAGCTAGTTCATACGATGAGCCATGGATCACCCGAACCTATTATAGCATTGGTTCAGCAATGGCACGGTCGCTGGGATTGAGCCAGTGTTGAACCAATGAAGTGTGTGAATGTGGCTAGAGCCGATGTGTTTCTGTGGTTTCATACGCTGAACCGAAGATGAACTTAACTACTCAAATTGTTCAATGCATAGGTTCGGGTTATCTACGGCTCATCGTATGAACTAGCTCTAACAAATTTACTCCATATAGTTTCCTTTTGTATTTGGAATAAACTATCGTTACAATATACAGAATGGGTTCTCGAATAGTTTCTTATTGATCACAAAAATGGCCTGAAATCGGCATAATCGAATGAGGGATACCGCTAGAAACCAAACCTGATTTGCCGACGATTCAAAATGAGCTGAGGTGCAGAAAATCTTCCATTCTCTGTATTTACTTTAGGCCTATAAAGTTGCTTAAAATATAGTAGCTAGCTAAAGCCAGCAGTTATGCCAAAGACTGCCGACAAGTTTTAGCTTTTAGGCAGCCGACAGAGCGCTAATAAGATGTTTAATGGGCAGCTGCCCCAACTGCAGTATCATCTCTGATACGAGTTAGTTATTGACATAGGTGAGTAAAGAAAGAAAATAAATTTGCATGTGTGGGCGACATAAGTGGTTACACTACAAAATCTTAAGTTGAGAAACCAGAAAAATAGGGACAACAAAACATAATTTTCTAATTTCCTGCTAAATCTACTGTTGCATTAGGGACAGGGGTGATTCCTAGGGGGATCAGGGGGACGGAACCCCCTTGTTATAACTTCAGCTCATTTTCGGGGGGCTCAGCCCCCCTAGAATTCTTGCATTGGCTTAGCCTTTCTGAGTTTATTAGCTTTGCTTCTTAAGTGTTATGATCAATTTTGCACTGCTATATGGTTATTGACGCATCTCTTATTGTTGATTATACTATATCAGTATCAAACTAAATTATCATTTTTCCATCTTTGAAAATATGGGCGTGGTTGTAGCTGGGCCACACCCAAACTATGGGCGTAGTTGTGCCTAGAGCCCCCTTGTTACCATTTTTGGAAATCACCACTGATTAGTATTTACAACATAGTCGCAAAAAATTTCATCACATATGAAGTCCCTTCCAAGACTCAGAGCCCGGGGAAATCTCCCCTATATGCGCCCCCATCTATGAGTTTCAAAACTTGACTACACTTTGCATTCAGATAATATAGGCTGTAAACCTAGATTGCATAGAAACAAAAATGTCTCAACATCTTAGTACTTGGCTTATAAATCAGAATATGCTGCTACATAGATGATATGGGGATAGGAATACATTTTCCGTTTCAATGCTCATGTGTAGATCAACCACGTTCTTGAAAACCATACAATGAAAGCAAATAACAATACATCATACATCCTGGCAAACTTTTAACATCTCAAAAGGATGCAGAAATTCACTCACGAAGCACAAGAGCGGTCAATTTGGACACAAACTCCACAGTGCTGTACTATATTGACAACAACAGATGAAGAACTATGAACGAACGCGTAGCATTATGGGATAGAATTGCGAACAAGCTGCTTCACTAATGGCAACGAAGCACTGTTACTGGGGATGATGCAAGTTGGACTCGAGATACCTCGACAGGCTTCCAGGTGGGTGAGATTTTCTTAGATTTTCAAAGCCAGGAAAGATTTGCCATAATATCTTATCATACATAATGCTTGAATGGGAGAAGCAGAAAGCAAAGGGTGACACGGAGGATGCCAAATGCTGCATGCAGGGATGTGCTGATGCAGGGTCGCGCCCCCCAATATTTTCAAAATTGCAAGAAAGTTAGTCAAAAATCAGAAATGCTGGAAGAGAAATGGTCACAGTATTTTCCACGACCCCCCCTTCCTTAGCGAGTGGAAAGTGCATCGGCACATCTCTGGCTGTATGCTTGTAGCGCAGAGTCTACCAAAGTCCAACAAATAAAAATGACCGTTATATTCCCTACACCAATATCCAGCACTTGAATGTACAGTACTTCCTCTATTAACCGTATCTCGATTAACCGTATCTCGATTAACCGTATCTCGATTAACCGTATCTCGATTAACCGTATCTCGATTATACGACTTTGACATTTCTTATAAAATTGAAGCCACATGTTATTTTACGATTGTTTTACTTGTTTGTGCGATCGGCCGAAGGCTACGCTAGCGGATACTTCAACGTTAGTTTCACTCCATGAGTTGGCTTCGGAGAGGTGCGCTGCTGCACGAAAGCAGATGAGCGTTGTGTCTTGGTTGATACAGTGAACTCAATGCTTGTCTTAGCAATTTCAGAACAATGCTATTCGGGTAAGATAATAACACTTTCTAGTAATCCTAGCTTTCTTTTCTGTGCACTGTTATTCAAAGTGTAATGTTACTTAGCCCGCCTTTTTGGACTATAAGACCTCCTATTCAAAAGGTTGTCTAAGTAGTGACAGGGTAATCGAGTATGTACTACAAAGATGAGAAATAAACGTGTTACTATCATACCTGTAATCATATTGTTTCAAATAGTTTAAAACAGCTGTTCTCAGTTTTGCAACTTTTCCTTTGCTGTGAGCACCACGCCCAGTTATGACATCAACATATTTCAAATTATCTATTAACAATAAAATAATAAAGTGGTAGAAACAAACAAACTTACGAATAAAATATATAATATATAAAAT
>WIPJ01000579.1:419737-435519 GCA_018155075.1 Cassiopea andromeda
GCTTGGACGGTACCTTTGAGAGGACTTAAGTTCTGGCTCAAGCATTTAAGACCGGATGCCCTTCCTGACGTCACCAATGGCCTGTGGTGGGCCTAGAACCCAGGACCATGTTGGTCTGAGTCGAGTGCGTTACCGCTAGGCCACGGCGAGCTAAGACGTAAGATAAATTGACCAATTTTCAAGTGACCTACTCTAGAGCAGTGGTTTTCAACCGGGGTTCCTCGGAATCCTAGGGGTCCGCCAGCACAGTCCAGGTATTCCGCCGGAAGTTATACAAATGCTACAATCGAAGTATATTCTAAATCTTCTGAGTAGATATGTGAACAGGGATTCCTCGAACCATTGGAACACAACTTTGGAGTTCCGCTCCATCAAAAAGGTTGAAAGCCACTGCTCTAGAGTACCGAATAATCATCCCTTCCCAACTATTAATTTTTCGACATTTTTCCAGCCCCTTTTTTATTAAAATTAGAGAATTTGACATCAGTTCTCAGAGAATCCGTTCATTGCAGCGTGCAAAAAACTAGAAACTCTATACAGAAGCGCAAGGAACAGTGTAAAAAATGAATTGCATATAAATAGATGTGCTCATTTGAAATCTACTTCAACCATCTGTACTTTCTATTTTTCATTGCATTCATTTTCCACCCCCTTTTATTCCAACCCCCCTTTTCATAGTATTCCAAAACTTTTCCATCCCTCCAATTATTACCACCCGCAGTGGCATTGCCTCGGGTGTATGGGGGCAAATGCCCCCACTCTTTACCAATATAGTGCTTGAGATGTCTTTAAATCAATGGGAAAATAATTGGGAGGTAGTAGCAACTCTTGAGAGAAGTAGAGGGCATGGCTAAAACATTTAATTGATGTCCCCCACTTTTATAGCTCTGATCGCACCCCTGACCACTCCCCCCGATTATTTGGTACTCTATAGTACGCGAAATTCACTGAACTTTGCATCAAGAATATTTCATCGTACAAATGACACTCTCCCAACAATGTCTCGTGTCTTGAAATCTATCTAACTTTCAAAGTGCTGATCATTAAAGCTCTAGAACTTGGCTATGCCAATTGATGAAATTTCAAAGTAGCTTAAAATTTTTGGCTAAATTTTGCATTTTATAGCAAAATGTGGCAAATTGTCTTGTGATTTGTGTAACAAAAAGCAGGACGTATAAAATTTCGTAGCAAGTTTCAACCAAGCAAAAAATTGCAGAGGAGTTAGTCAACTGTGTTTTTCACTTTCAGAATATTGCAGCTTCATCGATACTCTTTCGCTTTCTCTTAATTCATGACCTCAGTTGGAAGGTGTTTTTGATCACCTTAGGGACTTGTATGTATTAATACCAGGGAACGGGGTAGAAGGAATAATAACATTTCTCTAGAAAAAGCAATACCCCATTTAATATTTCCATTAAAAATCTTGCAGCTCCTCAGAAAATCTACAAAAAAATTTCATACCCTATGGTACACTTCCTGGATGATGAAAAGGTTCTATTCTACACCTTCCAGACTCTCATGAAAAGTGCTATCACTTACATTTTAATTTGTGTTATTGTTTGAAAGCAAATGTCAGCATCAAAGAGCAAGCTAGGATTTTATGAGTGTCATTCTTGAAGCTGAATAATTATTGGAATGGCACAAATAAGTATTGTTCACTTGAGCGAGTATATGTTTCAGTTTTGCATACATTGTATGCCGTACATGTATTACCTATATCTTTTCTGTTAGTGGTTGCTTACACATAGTAATATTCAGGCAACTATAGACTATATCTAATTTTTCTGCTTAGATATCAATGAATGCAAGGGAAACAACAACTGCAACACTACCCTCTCGACTTGTAAAAACGCCCGTGGTACATACAACTGCCAATGTTTCTCAGGCCTTGTAAATGATGTTCATAACAGGTTCAAGTGTGTAGGTTAGTGAAATCTCTCTACAATTATGTTGTCCAGTCAAATATATGTGTCCTTGTTTTTAAAAATTATTATAAGACTTTGCATGCTATTACATACAAAAAAGTGGAAGATGCTTCCTCCTTCCACTTCTTTCCTTCATTACTGACTACTGGGGTAACGATACAAACTTGTATTCATAACTCACAGCAGTGAAATAGTTTACATGCTTAAGCTTTATATTCAATATTCATCATCACTTTATTTTTACAATAAAGCAGCTACAATTAAAGAACAGTGTCTGGAAAATTTATCAGTTCACTGCTATAAAAATTCATTCACTAGTAGTAGAGCATAGGCGTCTAATCTTGATTGCCTAGCAAAGGAATCACCATCGAAGGGTTCCTACCAATGATATTGCGAGAATTCGTTCGAGAAGCGTGTTTTTGGGAGTATATAGTGTACTATGCGAAAAAAATGATAACATATAGTTTCAAAAAATTGAAAAATATTTTGCAACTATGTTCAGAAGACTTCATTACAGAATATTTCCAGAAGGAGCAATTTTTATATCTTGAGCAGATCAAAAGTTATCGACATTGCAAGAAAATGAATGACTTGTAATGCCGATAACTTTTGATCTGCGCAAGATATAAAGCTGATACAATACAAGTATTACTGGATCAATCAGAATGTAATTAACCGAGGTCACAAATCCTTGGTATGCCTTGCAAAAGTCAATCTAAAATGCTTCGGAAATCCGTACATGTTTTTTTATAAGAAAATCACTATTTTGCCTGAGCCTCAATTTTCTTATCTTTTCCCGAAATTGAGCCTGAGATTTTCTTAAATTTTTCTGAACTTATACTGAAATAAACTGGCTAGAATGGTATAAACTTTCGTATATAATATTGTATACTTGAATCTGAATTCCATCTTTATCATTTTGAATGCAATAACGACGAAATACCGATTTTTGGCCTATAAAGACGCTTAACTTTGGAAATTGAGCCTCGTGATTTTCTTACGATTTTCTTAATATTTTGACGATTTGAGCGTCATTTTCTTATAAACTTTTTTCTTGTAAAAAAACGTGTACATTATCAAGGAGCTGCAATCTTATATAAACTACTGCGAGAGTTAATAGAAGAACCATCTATTGTACGTTTTGAAAATAGATTGAGAGACTACTATAGGAAAACATAGTCAGATATGTTGGACTTATCTCAAGATTTTAGTCTCATTCATATCTTGTATTTTTAACTGTATTGCATACAATATTTACAACATAATCGTTTCTTTATTTTTCTTTTTTGACAGGTCAGGCATATATTAACTAAAGCCACCAACCTGTATAAATATATGTACTATTCTATATTATTATTTATTTAAGGCATGTTTTCTTTATAGCAGTGCTTAAAAGCATCTATTCCTTACTTGCGTGATTCGCTGATATGTTCAAGGTACGTATAAAGTTGCCAGCTGCTTAACGTGCATCCCAAATATTCCTGGCTTTTTAATTCATTACTGTTTTATTTTAGATAAAAATGAATGTGACTACAATAATGGAAACTGCAATCAAATTTGCACAAACTTATACCGATCGTACACATGCTCATGCAACCAGGGATACCATTTGTCAAATGACAATCATACCTGTGTTGGTGAGCAATTGTATTTTATTTGGATTTGAAGGAAGTTTTAAAAACTGCAACTGTGATGCTCAAATTGCTCACCTATGCAGTCACATTACGCAACAATAACCATAATAACTGTTATTGATAGTAATCATTTTTTCGATTATTTTGATCTATATTTATATGAGAAAAATGTTTTAATTTCGGAAATATCCACAGTCATATACTCTTGGCCTTCCTTCATGATTCGTTGTTTTACTTTCAGATGATAATGAATGTGCTACAAACAACGGGGGTTGCGCACACAAATGCATCAATTTTGGTGGAAGTTACAGATGTGATTGTAGATCAGGATTCACTTTGCAGCCAGATCAACGATCTTGTGTTGGTAATATCCTTTCTCAATTAGTATTTAACATTTTGCGTACAAATTTAAGCGTATTGATCCTCTCTCAATACTCTCGAGCTATAGCTAGAGAAGTAGGAAGTATTCAAAAAGTGGAGGGAGCAGATGCATTTAGTTGAAAATGTGGGAGCACACACATTCAGAGACACTCTATGCAAGCTGGAATGGAGCAGTCAACATACAAACTTTTGAAAAGTAGGGGGACGTGCCCCCTCTGCCCCTTGGATTCTACGTCCATGGCCATAGTACAACACAACTCGTTAAGTACTTCATTTCTATCCACAACTTTTCCCAAAATACCTAAAATGATACAGAATCGTGCTTTCCTGAGCAAAGTGTATTACTTAGAAGGACTTCTCCTCCTAGCTGTAACAGTCATAGTATGATTGCTTCATCCACAAAACACTCCGCATCTCGCATGCTTACGCTAGGCTAAAGGGCTCTATAACAAAAGGTAACAACTGTAGAACCGTGTTGCTTACCACTAAATAGGTTAAGCAATTGAATTCAATTTTATGGTTTGCGCAACTCTAGCCATAACACTCTAGGTATCTTTTAAAAGCTTGGAGAATCGTAGGAAGTCTCAAGTTATTTTTACAAGGACTGGCACAAGATTAGTATATAGCTTCCTCTTCGGAGTGCTAGCATCTTTGCAGTAAAAGTAAAGTAAAGGTAGTCCCGTATACTTATCCTTAGCCAGTTCTTTCCTCGCCACCTTGGCTTTACAGTAGCAGTTTTAAAAGCCCGCTAGCCACGTCTTCACCCCTTTTTTGGAAATTTAAGCACCATATCTTCGTCTCTCGCAACATAATTCTAATTCCCTGCTAACGATGTCTTAGTCCCCCTGCTGCATGTTTAGAGCCATCACTAATTTTCACATTGGTTGTAGCTGTATCTGTAGATGGGCAACTTAAGTATACGTAAAGAACTCGAAAGCTTAAGGAACATACTTCAGACTTGGTGACGATATAAATGATGTTGATTTGTACCTGCATTTTTGGTTGTTGTTGCTTTCCTTAGCTCTTAGCATTTATTCAGAATATGCAAAAAATATGCTATCTAATAAAGAATCTCTTGGATCTTATAATACTTATAGTAGCTATCTAATAATACTCACTCTCTTATTTACAGACGACAATGAATGCAGTTACAAAAATGGTGGATGTGAGAAATATTGCCATAACACACAAGGCTCATTCTATTGCTCATGCGACCAAGGTTACCAAGTGAATGACAAGCTGTGCGAAGGTAGATCAAACCATAGTTAATATGATCAAACGTCGACAGATAATAAAAACCATTTGTGCAAACAGCACTGCCTTTGTAAACCACCGAACGAGTGGAAAAATCTCATTTTTCTGACTTGATTTCACCAAAGCTACGTCATGAGAGTACCTTCCAATTGAAACTTAACAGGCGTGCTTTCAAATTAGGCTTTAAATATATTAAAACCAAAGACTTTCGGACTGACAACTTTCGGACAAAATGTTTCAGACAAGATCTTTCAGACTGTATTTTAGCAATTTTAGAAAAAACAAAAAAATTTCGGACAAAAGGAAAGCTTACTAGAAGGACAAGAATGTGAAAGAAAAAGATGTAACGTCAACTGTTTTGTTAAAATGTGCTGCAATTTCTAATCTAGCTCTTGAACAAGATCCTCCTTCTCTGACCCCTACCAACTGAGAGCATTTATTGATCATTTAAGGAAGTTTCTCATGAAGTAGTGCAATCCAATCAGCCCATGTGCATATAGTGGCCTCATGGAAAGCTTTTGTGAAATTCTATAGAATAAACACCTAAAGTACCATTTTGTGCAGTGTGTGAAAGATGCATACAAATGTGATCAAGACTACCCGGTGGGGGCAGTGGCAGTATACCTCAGACATTAGAGTGACTCCCAAAAGGTTATACAGGATTTTACAACTGTGCTGTAAATATTCTTACATTGATTGTGCTTCATGTGTTTTGGCCACACAGCATATTAAGAAAGAAGAAAGAGGTTCTTTTAGGATACCAATGTTTCTGGTCTTGCAGCTTGTATATTAATTTTGACGTCATAAGAGGGGCCCTTCTTCATTTAAAGAGGAAGAATTATGCAAAAGTATTGATGAAGAATACGAAGAATAATTTAAAATATATGTTCAAATGGTTAATGTTGACTCCTGTCTTAATTAACAGGCTTCAAATTGCCTATATCAAAGTATTTATTTAAAAAACAAGCTTTCCGACGATAAAGCTTTTGGACTATGAAGTACTTCGGACAATTAAACTTTCAGACAAGAAGTCGTCCGACAGTTTGATCTTCCTAAAGTTTTTGGTTTTAATGTATGTCTATTCCAAGAATTTTGCCGACACTTTAAGCACATGAAGCCAGTATGCAGAAATATGGAACCAGGATGTAAGACATTTTTGCAATAGGTTGAGCCATTCTGTAATTTTATGTTTATAAGAATGTCTTGCTACCATCCAGCACTGCCAGAGAAGAGCTATAGGAGAATATGATACAGTAGTATCTAAAGAACAGCAAATTTCCCTATTTGTATGATATTAAATTCCAGCCTGTACTGCAAACAGATGCTCCGTAATACCAGAATAACATTGAAGTAATGCTACTTGAATCTGAAAATCGTTGGCAATGGTTGTGGTACAGGCTTGTCGTGTAAGGAGCTCAGGGTAGCTCAGCCATATCATCACTGAAACTAGATCAAACTCAGGGTGCAGTGAAGCTGCACACTGCTGTTAATCCTTTCGCCACTGTTTTAGGGCGTGGTCAGCTGCAATGTTGGTGGATATGGTCAATTTTGTCATGAATCGCCCTCTACTTCTCTGAAGATTTGTTACATCCCCCCCAATTATTTTTCATCGATTTTAAAGAAATCCTGATAGCCATTCTGGCAAAAAGTGGGGGCATTTCCCCCATACCCTCTGTGGCCACATCACTGTTCCCTTCTTGAGATTTCAAGACAGCACCACTCGCTTTGCATGTGCTCTCCAAATGGTTTGCAAAAATGTTTTGCTTGGATTTCGCCATGTGCGCATAATTTGCAAAAATAGTCAATTGCCACGTGCATCACTACCCTGAAGATACATAAATTCACTGTGGTTTTGTTAAAATTTCAGATATCAACGAATGCACAACGGGGAAACACAATTGTGAAGCAGGGAAATCTACATGCTACAACACACAAGGCTCCTTTGAGTGCCGTTGCAATCAGGGATACATAATGAATCCAGCAACCAAGAAATGCGAAGGTATCATTATATCTCCTTCAAATTAGCTATAGTTGTTGAGCATGGAAATATGCTAAGGGTTCGGTGAACTTATACTGGCAATGGGATATTGAAGATATGACTAATGAATCTTCGATTGTATGAATACACACTTCATATAATGAACAAACATTTGATATAATAATTTCACAGTTGGTTTAATGAGTGAAAATTTGTTGCATTGGATACAAAAGTCATACAGAATACATTTGTCATTTAATGCGCATGTTTTTGACATTGGTGAATGCACACTTTTTGAGGTGACGCGTCACCAAGTTCTTGTGCTCTCCGGAATACCCTAGGCTTCTATAATCTCTCATTTCTGGGCTTCTGGGAAAGACTTTTGCGCAAAGGAAAAGTATACCTTGAATTTGTGAGATGGTAACTGTAAATTGCAAAAATTTGCCTCTATTTCTTTGTTATTCTTTTATGTTAGCTCCCTTTTCAATTTAGCTTTTCTTCATTCAGTGGTAGCTATTCTACTATAAATGATATGAAATGTGTTGGTTTTCCACATAGCCTAGTACCTAACGCTTTAGTACTCTTACTCTGGAGAAATTTGAGCATTCCTTTGGCTCTGCAAGTAATTAGAGCCGCGGGCGTTGTGATTTTTAATAGAAATTGACCACTAAACGTTTCTTTTTTATAAGAAAATCATTATTTTACTTGAGCCTCGATTTTCTTAACTTTTCCCGAAATTGAGCCTGAGAGTTTCTTAAAATTTTCTTGACTGTTACTGAAATAGACTGGCTAAATGGTTTACCCTCTCTTTTCTAATCTTGTATGCTCAAATTTTGATTCTAGCTTTAACATTGCGAATACAATAATGACGAAATATCGATTTTTGGCCAATAAAAACACTAAATTTTGGAAATTGAGTATCGTGATTTTCTTAAGATTTTCTGAAGATTTTGACCATTTGAGCCTAATTTTCTTATAAACTTTTTTCTTATATAAATATCATGTATTCATAAAAGTGACGTCAATTTTATATGCCAATAAAGCACACCTTGACTTTACAGGTTTCCTAATGGTAGCCTTCGGTGCCTGCAGGGTGGCTTTTGGAGGCTTGATCGGGCTTCTAAGAAAATGAGAATGCATGCCCTTCCCAACTGCTAATGCCAGTCCTTGGCAACGGTTGGTCTTTTGATATAAAAAATTAACTTCAGCATAACATCTAATTCTTATCTCCTGCAGCTCAGCTTTGCAAATCATCGGCACCAGCCCCAACAAATGGAATCGTAGAGCCATCAAGATGCTCGAGCCCCAACAGCAATAAATATGGAGATTCGTGTAATTTCAAATGCAATGCTGGCTACCAGCTAAAAAATGGCTCCGCTCAACACGTCTACTGTGATAGCGATGGATTCTTTAAAATCCCTCCTGGGACTGCCTCACCTGTCTGTCAACGTATGTATCCGTAGATTATTTTCTTGCAGTGAATGTTTTATTCTTCATCTTCAAATGCTTGTTAGAAAAGCTTCTAAGCAAGAAAAGCTGACTGTTAGAAAGCTTCTAAGTAAAGCAAAGCTGACTTGCAACAGATATGCAATAAGTTTCGCACCACGGAACTGCTCTTGGCAATTGCTATGAAATACAACGTCAATGCAATGCAACAGATAGAAGACTGCTAATAAGACACTCGTTACATGACCAGTACGTCATATTTACCATGATTGGCCTATGCGTTTTCCTTGCCCACCAAAATCACAGTTTAGGTGGGGAAAGAAGACGTATTGACCAATCATAATAAAGGTGACGTAATGGTTATCTAACGTGTTGTTGTGTCTTATTCAAGTTAAATGCTTTAAAGATATATACTTCATTTAGATTACTAGGCTAACTTCTGCTTGACACGCCCACCCAGTGACTGCTATCAAAGGTGGTATCTTTTGCTACATCATTACCTCTTTATCTCTCCTCACCCTATCTTGATCAGAGGCATCGAAACTGGGGACCAGGTGCCATTACCACCCCCCCTTTTTCGCATAAAGCTAAATGTTTCATTATTTCTTACACTTCTTTGTAAAAGAAGGTACCATTTTCCATTTATTCATATTCCAAAAGCTTTGAAAGTGATGCTGTAGCTAACTAATTACAGCCTGTAATTGGAAAAAGCTCGGAATTTTCGGAAAATTCCGAGCTTTTTCCTGACCTTAGTGACCAGGAACCTCCACTTTTGAAGTCGTTCCGACCCCCATATTGACATCCAATTTTAATCTCCACATCATTTACTTATTGTGCTGTTCAAAAATCTGTTAAAGATCTTCTTCCCTTGTAAACCACTGTTATCCCTCTTTGGCATTTCCCGCTATTTTTTCAAGTATCTTGCATGAAATCTCGATTCTGAGTGCTTTTTGTTTTAAATTCAATTGTGATTTGTCTGATTTTTATCAATGATCTTCAAGTAGCGTTAGTCTCATTGGAGGTGAAATTATATGTGCAATCTCTTAACATCATCGAAGAAGCATCTTAATTAAAGTTCTTGCCCACAGGAATACGGTGCACCGCATTAACAGGCATCACAAATGGCCAAATTTATCCGTCTGAATGTACGACAGTGGGTATTCAATTTGGGGGAAAATGTCACGTGAGCTGTAGTGGTGGATACAGAGCTAAAGGAGTGACGACAATAGAGTGTCTACAAAATGGAGCATTTGATGCTAGCTTTAGTCAGACATCCTGCGTTGCAAGTAAGAGCGATAGTCATTGCAAGATGGGCCTTTTAAAAAGCAAGGTCGATGAGTGACAGCGCAGTTTCCAAGCTTGGTCTTGCTAAACAGTTACAGTAGAGCTCCTTCGTTGCAGAAACTTGTTTATCTGTACTAAGGATTTGATCCCAGCATTTTGAAAGAAACAAAATCTGGCTCCTGCATAGGGGAATAGGACTGAATTCCAATAAATTATTGTAATGCTAATTGATGTAGGAGTAGCATAATGGCTAAATGGAAAGCTGGTGACAACACTAAGGATACAATTTGTACTTTGAGTGTTGTCACTAGCTCCCCATGGAAGAGAGAAGCTACGCTACTTCATGCTGAGAATTCCCTTTCCAACAGCCCCTCCCAACTCCAATGCGCAAGACGTACTCAATACCAACAAGCTGTTTATTGTTTTCACTGAGATTTTTAGGCAACCCTAATTCAAATTGATTTATACAAAAACCGATATTGACTGTATTGTAGCATAGGTAGTTCTTGTTCAAAAGATCTTTTGTTGTAATATTCGTAATTATCTCGTGAAATTCTATTTGAAAACACCTTGATTGTACTTTGATTTCTAATGAGGAGTTCATGCTCTCGTGGATGCCAAGAAGTTATTCTTCTTTGTGTAATACTCTATGTCAATTTTCTCTTGATGAATCCATGTAGTTAGTCTATTAAATACGCAAGGCTTTTCAGATGTAGAAATAGCTTATACTAATCATAGACTTGGCTCTTTCACATATTATTATTTGCTAACATCCTTCAATTTCCTCGTTAAACAGGACCAACACTTTCTTGCCCCTTAAACGTGCAGGCAACCCTTCCATTAGGTGAAGGACAAATGAGCATAAAAATTGAGGGAATCAAGACCAATGTCGACTCACAGCACTTGACTTCAAACCCACCTGGTGTTCTTGATGGTACATACAAATTTCAGCCCGGCCATAAAGTAGTCAAAATAGTGGCCTCAAATGACGTCGGAGTAACTAGCGAATGCAGCATTAGTGTACAACTAAAAGGTAGGAAATTTCTGTCAGCTTCTTCAAAAAAGAACTAAATTTTTTGACTATCTTCTTATATTAGCTAGACACTCTTTGTAGTTAGTTTATACTAGGTACCATTGCTTTGAACAACCCTCTTGATTCTAGAACATATGCAATGTACCATGAAGATCTAGCAGCGCAAACAATACCCCTCATTTAAGCGTCTCCCCTTAAACCCAAAAAGTTTAATATTTTAAAATCACAGCGGCGTTTAAAAGGGCAAAAGTCTATTTTTTCATTAACTCCTTTGTGGCTAATAGAAGTAAATTTTTATCTTTTCCTTTTTTATAGACAACGAACCACCAAAGGTGCTAGATTGTGACGACGAGAACCAATACATCAACATCGATGCAAAGGAAGCTCTTGTAAGTTGGAAGGAGCCAAAATTCGTTGACAATGCAAAGCTTCCAGTTACAGTCACAGTTAACATCAATAATAACGTTAGAAGACAGGCACAAGTTTATTACGTGGCTTATATTGCAAGAGATTCTTCGGGAAATAGAGCTGTATGCAAATTCTTTGTACACGTGAATGGTATGTAAAGTTCGAACCCTCTTCATAATAGTTTCATTGAACTATGGGATCATCCATAAAGGATGTTCGCACATTTTTGCCTGTTTTCAACCTCCCTCCTTCCCCCTCTCCACGCCTGTCCGCTTTTTGCTTAACAACCCCCTTCCTCTGTCCGTGCGGACAATGAGCTGGAAGACAGCTAGAGAGCTGCAAAAACTATAGAAAAATAAAAAAACTTTGAAAAGACATGCATACTGAACTCATTTCTTGTTTTCCTCCTTAT
Organism: Cassiopea andromeda; assembly: GCA_018155075.1. NCBI lineage: Eukaryota > Metazoa > Cnidaria > Scyphozoa > Rhizostomeae > Cassiopeidae > Cassiopea > Cassiopea andromeda. Next base: position 431,493 of record WIPJ01000579.1, read on the forward strand.
TTTTCAATCTTAAACACAGGAAGAAGATGATAAAATGACATTTTTATGCCCTCTTCTCTCTTACACAGATCACACTCGAAAGGGTGTCCACTTACAGCTAAATCCCCTCCTTCCTCCTTTCCTTTTTGTCCACATTTTTGCTAATCCCTCCCTCCCCCAGTTGCAGACATCCTTTATGGATGGCTCCTATACTTTTTTCTAATGCTAAATGAGACAGTTGATTTTAAAGGGCTCAGGTCTTTTTAAGAATTATAAAGACTAGAGCCCAAGGCCCTGATTTTTCCTATGTAAATATTCGTGCTTGTTATTAAAAATTAGATTTACCATGTTGTGCTAGAAGTGTGCACATTAATTATCTATAACCTGACGTAGTATAAGATTATAGCAATGATTATCAACTGTCTTTTCCAGCGAAATATTGTAGTGTAGATAACATGCCTGGTGGCAAGGGAGCGTCAATTACTGATTTCTCACCAAGGTATTTCTTATCTTGCTTGAATGGTAAGATGTTTTCCAGCGGGACAATAAGCACGTATGGAATTGGTAGCTATGGCATATCTGACTGCAATAATGGTATATGGACACCATCTGAAATTCCTTCATGTGTTGGTAAGTCATCGTGTCGTCGTACTCACATTTACCCAGTGGTGTAGAAAAGGAAGACACGAGGGGCCAGCCTCCTGTCTGTAAATTCTTTTGGAATTATCAGCAGAGAAGAATTAGTGTTCTGTTGTAAAGGGCTATTTTAGATTTGTTAGTTCACAAAGTATAGGCATCAACAATGCATTGTTTACTGTACGACATTGTCGTTTTCTTATATAGCTGCGTGGATTAGCTTTCTTCCTAAATTTTATGTGGTCTGTTACTAGATTGCGTATATACTGGTTCCTTATAAAAATGGGTAGAACAATTAATAAAGCGCAACTTAATCAATAAGGGAGTCAGCGTTCAAACATGTCTTTGAAGAGATTAGGCTTTAGTCAGTGCCATGCGTGAAACCAAACCTGGTTGTCAAGCACGCTTCTAACTCATAAGGTACTGGAACATGGCTCGCAATTGGACAAGTGTATTGTATTGGAATAAGTGACAGGTCACTTAAAGCGCGAAGATCAGGTTAATACAAGCCAACAGCTGGTCATGCAGAAATATTAGGATTGTTGCATTGCTATCACGAGCACTATTTCTCTATTCTAACCTTGCAATCTTCTAGCTTCTGTTGCAAAATCTGGAGACTGTCCACCTGGAGCTCAAGCTGTTTCGTATGGACCAATTCCGCAACAATTTTGTGGTATGTTAACACGAAGAAAGTTCTTTAGCGTCAACAATTTTTGTCGATTTTTGGTAGTCAAGAGCACATCTGTAATTTTTTTATATTTCAATATCTCTTTAGCTTGCGAATATGTAAAGAAAATTGTTATGTATTTTAAGATTAAATGGAAATTAATAAACATTGTTTCTGTCTTATCTAAATTTGCCATTGATTTTGCTAGTTGCTTCTATAGACTTTTGAATGATAAAGAAATTCTCTAAATGAGACTGATTGCTGAATTTTAGAAGAGAGTTGACTTCCTTTCTGCAAAAGCTTCTAGCTTTTTGCAGTTTTCTGAGATATTTAGAATACAGATGTAATGTTTAGCATAGATTACATTAGATTTTATAATATTGATAGTTTTAATATCGAGCACGTTGATGGTAGTGAATGACAGTGAGGGAATAATAGAGAAACTCTACAAAGAAACATTATGTCCAAGATCTAGCATTTTTGAACTGAAATTTGTACTTTGAACTCTACTTTCTTTACCAGCAAGCTGCCCCCCTGGACAATACAACAACAAAACAGCTGGGAGCTGCTTGAAGTGTCCCAAAGGATATTATCAAGACAAAGAAAGTCAAACTGCATGTAATCCTTGCCCCTCTAGCTCTACAACTTTATCCGAGGGATCAACTGATGTATCTGCCTGTAGAGGTATTCAGAATTGTTTATTTGCTTTTTTGTGTAAAGAAACTGCGTTCATCTGCAGCTTTCTCATGCAATTTTGACTTCAATGCAATGCTAACTGTGCCTTTAAAAAGTAAAGGTAGTCCCGTATACTTTCGTACGTAGGGGAGTGCCTGTTAGAGAGGACACTTATGCTGAGCCATTGGCATGTGAGGTAGGGTGGCAAGTTCTTTTCCTCACCGCCTTTATCTCCCCAGTGTTCCCGCTAGGTACCCATTTGCTGTTGAGTGAACAGTGAGCGAGCGTTCAGTCAGAGCATCGAGTCGGGCTCGAACCATAGACCTTCCACATGGGAGGCATGCGCTCTAACCATTATGCTACCTCGCTCATAATTGTGCCTTTAGGTCATTGAAAAGAAGCAGTTTGGACCCTACTACGAATGTCTGCCTATTTGAAGGGTATGGAATGTGGCATCTTAGTAGCTTCACTCACCATGCTGCCTGCAAAAACTCTATCAACAGGCCAATATCAATCTTACCGCTAATTTTGAAGATTCAAGAACGATCCGTCCATCATCCGTCAGTGTCATATATTGAATGAAACAAATTGCTATCTGATGAGCAATTCGGTTACCGAAGCAAACGTTTCACTGAACTTGCTAAAGCTTTTTTCTGATTCTATCAGAAGATCTAGTGATAATGGACTGCCTGGAATGATCTAAAGCATTTAACACGCTCAAGCATGGAAGGGTTCTTGAAAAAATGAAATCATATAGAGTCACTGGATTAGCCCTAATTTGGCTTGCAGACTACCTGTTTCCAAGACTCCAAGTCATTAAATTAGGTGGAGAATTCTCTAGCCCCCTTTCTCTAGCTTGTGGTACACCTCAAGGCTCCATTTTAGGCCCCATTTCGTTCTTGCTGTTTTTCAATGACTTGTCCGACTATCTCCATCATAGTGATGTCGCACAGCTTTCTGATGATACATTGTTGTACCCTTCACCTAAATCTGTAGATGAAATAAAATCTAATTCAAACGAAGAGCTTGCCTTAATTCAGTACTTCTTCGATTTTCCGACCACAATCGGACACAATTGTTTAAAAAGTGGGTCGAATAATCCAAAAAGTAAAATTACGTTTTGAGCATTGGCTTACAAGAAAAAAGTGAAGATCAGCATAAAAGTGGTGTTGTTATGCCAAAGTATAATTCTTATAAATGTGCTAAGTCAAAAATCGAGTCAACTTTATCAAGCAAGACGCAATACTCCTCTGTTTTCGTGCAGCAGCGTGTTTCTCAGATGCCAACTCATAAAATGAAGCTAACTTTGAGGTATCCGCTAGTATAGGCTTAGACCGATTATGGAGGTAAGCAATTCTCAAGCATTTTCATGGTTGTTACGTTCAAAATTGGGTAACATTCAACAGATCTGGCTTCAATTATATAAGAATAGCCACGGCCGGATAGTCGAGGGATGATTAATTGAAGAAGTACTGCAGCTACATGCTTTTTTTGCAATGGTCTTGTAATTAGCCCAAAGAAAGGTAAAACAGAGTGCATGCTGCTTGGCACTTCAAAATGCATAGCAGCTGCTGCACAAGGTTCCAGAGATCTAAACCTATTTTGCAATGTCACAAAATCGATTCTACTGAGTCACATAAATACCTTGGCACCATTCTGGATCAACAACATAATCTTTCTACAAATTTTGACCAGAAGTAGGCCCACAACAAAGCTACAGCCATTAATGACCAACAACAAAGTGAATTCTTTATTCCAATAAGTTTTATTGGAAGACATGTTATAGACTTTAATTAACTATGAAAATATCTTTATTTATTTATGCATCCCATAGTCGTCCACTTACTTTTCTTTATTAGCACCAACGGATACCCGTCAATAGCAGCTTTTATTAAAAGGGATATGTTTATCCTATTGAAATATTGATGATGATGATGATGATGATGATGATGATGATGATGATGATGATGATGATGATGATGATGATGATGATGATGATGATGATGATGATGATGATGATTATGATCATGATCATGATCATGATCATGATGATGATAATGATAATGATGA
>WIPJ01000579.1:435708-446112 GCA_018155075.1 Cassiopea andromeda
ATGATAATGATGATGATGATGATGTTGATGATAATAACGAGGATGATGATGATGATGATGATGATGATGATGATGATGATAATGATAATGATGATGATAATGATGATGAAGATGATTATGGTAATGATGATAGCGATGATGGTGATGATGATGTTGTTTGCTTTTGGATTGACAACTTGAACATTTATCTCTCCACATTACAGCTACTTGCAGCAAAGGAAGCTACTCAAAAGATGGCCTAAAGCCTTTGAATGGTTGTACCAAGTGTCCCCAAGGATCCTTCCAAGATTTGGATGGAAAGTCGTATTGCAGAATTTGTCCAGAAAGAGGAGAAACTCCAGGAGAAGGAACTACTGATGAGACAAGTTGCTATGGTAGATATTTTTACTTCATCTAATACCACAACTTTTAGTAAATTTATTTAAACCTTCTGGTGTAGCTGAAAGTTGAAAATTTCATCCATTCATGTTTATTATTGCAATTCAAGAGATAACTCTTCAGGTCCTATTCATTCCTACATCCTTTATTGAACAAACATTACAAGATTTTATAGATCTACAAGAAGGTACGGAGGAACGTGTTTGATTTAATCATCAAATCCGTCTAGCTGTACAAATCCACTTTTTCGTCTTACTTTTCGTTGTGAGTGTAAATAAATTCTCTATCTTTGGCGTGGTTTTGAAGCTTTCTCAACCGAATTTTCTGTACAAGATTGCAAATACTTTTTGAGAATGCAGTTGGGTATTTCTCCTGTCTGTCAGGAGCTTCATGCGTTTTTGTGGCGACAGCTGCACATCTTTGTAATAGCGTTAAATTATTAAATGTTCAATATTTAGCATTTCTCTGCCTGTAACATAATATTGACAACGGTATGAAGGAAAACAGTTGCAATGGATTGCTGTTAGATTTGCATTTGGTGTAAAACTGCAAGGAGATCTGCAGACTTTGTGCTGGAACTGTCAATAATTCGTCTTTTGTAGAAATTCATAACTGAACTAAATATTTCTTCTTCTATTTAGTCAATGCCCGCATAACCAAAGTTGTCCCAGGTTCACAAGAATTCATCGGCGTTGCTGGTGATAATGTTACCATCGAATGTTGGGCAACTGGAAGCCCAACACCATATCTTCAAATCACAAATGCTACTGTTCTGGCTCCAGGTATTTCTCAATTTGCCTGTTTGTCTATACAGATATATATATATATATATATATATATATATATATATATATATATATATATATATATATATAATATATATATATATATATATATTTATATTTGTATATATGAACTGATGAAGCTACGGCGAAACGTGTTAAGAGTTGGAATTTTGCTTGAATATCTATATATTTTTACATTTGTCTCTTTCGTTTGGAGACACCTAATTGTCTTGATAGCAAAAACATCAAGAAATATCAACTTTCAAGTATGAATATACTATTTGATTTATTGACAGACAACCTTCGTGGTAGCAGGATCATTAAGGCACTTCCATCTGCATCAAAATACGTTGCCATTAGACAACTTAAAATAACAAACGCTCAGATTGAAGATTCTGCTACTTACAAGTGCACTGCACAGAATCCAACCATCAACGGTGGAGCAGTTGACGAAAGAAAAATCAAAGTCACTATCAAACCACCAAATGGTAAGATATCACCTGTTATCATATACAGTTTTTCTTATAGGAACAGTTTTTTAAGAACACGAGCCTGAAATTTGGTGGAGTATTAAGAACAAGTTAAGAACAAGGCCGAGCCTGAAGCCTTTGCAGAAGCTTTCCACTAACAAATGGACAAGAAATGTCCTTTCCTTGTTAATCTGAAGAGAATTGACAGCCTTTACACTTTTTCTTTTATTTTCGCAAATTTGTTGCTCTCAGTGAAACTAGATACTGTACTAACATTGTCTATTTATAATTGTTGATAAACGTTTCAATAAAAAACATTAATGTGCAAGAAAGACGGTCTAGGTTGTGATGTTTGGCTCTCGATCAATCAAAACAGTCAATGTTGTCTTGTATGTTATCTTTCTACGTATTTCTGAATGGCCTACACGGTACTAATTGAAGATCAAATTATGAGCAATTCAGCTTCAAAATTTGGGAACAAGTGTGAACAGCCAGCCTGAGCCCCAATAAATTGTTCTTATGAGGAAAGTGTAGAAGAGTACAGTAATGCTACCAAAGAGCATTGTATGTTTGGAGACCCTTTTCCCAAATATTAATCCTATATCAGCGTGATAGGACTCTACACGTTATGTGTTTACAAGAAACCAATATATAAGTAACCTAGTTCTAGACAGCCTGAAATTTAAGAAACTCTAAGAACTACAAGGAAAGACCTAAGAAACTTTAGACTAATTGGACATTTAAAGCTGTTACCTAGTTCAACGCAAAACTGAATAAAAACAATTTAGACAACATTGCTTCAGATTTAGCTCTCATTGATGCATTTTGTGTGTTATAAGACATAAAGTTTGTCACGTTAACGTTTTACTTACTTAATATTTTGCCAAATGCAGCCTTAAATGTTATTTAAATGTTTCTTTAACTTAAATACTTCCAATGATAAAATATACAACCCAGATTAGGCAATTGTGATGCAAGAAAAGGAATTCTCTGGTTTTTTTCTGGGGTGTGATGGATGTTCATTCTATTTTCCTGGTAATTTGAACAAAATTTACTAATAAAAGCAGCTTTTGCAAGTTATTTTCTCAAACTCAGCCTACCTATGTTTCATAAATACTTTTGTTTCATTTTTGCCTAATTTCAGCCTAAAGTTTCTTATAGACATGTTTCTTATAAAAAAATGTAATTGATTTCCATTCCCCGGAAGCAAAGGTGGAAATGTCCAAAAGAAGTAAAAAATTTCAAAAGGCCAAGAAATAACAGTAGAAAAGGAATAGAAAATAGAAATCAAATAACAGAAGGGAAGAATCCTTTCATCCATGTAGAATAGTTTTCCATCTCTCCATGATATTGATATTTTCTATAATTTATTTTTTTGTCTTGTTTTAGCGGTATAAACATTGCAAGAAAAATCTGAATTGGTTTCGAATTCAACTTATGACTATTTCATTGTGCTTACTTTCAGTACTAGAGACTGTAATCGTTTTACTGCATAGCAACAGATAGTATAGCATCATTCGCCTTCTTGTGTTTCTGTCCTGCCTAATACTTCAACTCTTGATGAGAACGAAATGGGGATATTTTGCTTTTGAAGAATCGGTTAAGTCATAATGTTCCGACACTCAACACCATAGCCTCTTAGGAACTCTCGTCTTGATGTGACAAAAGAAACATCTCAAGTCATATTTTTTTAGTATGTAATGACGGGAAAGGCCATAGGGCCTATAACAATGCCCCGAAAGAGGAAAAATTTAGAAAAGAGAGAAAGGTTAAATGGGTAGAGAGGAAAGATCAAGTTTGTTGATGTTAGATTTGAAGGATGATAAGTTGTAAGATGTAGGTTTCGAGGAAAGAAGGAGAAGGCTATGGTGTTCCATAGTTGAGAAGTTTTTAGAATGAAAGATGATTTGTGAGCTAGAGTTCGTGGATTAGGTAGCATAACTTGGAAAGGGTGAGATTGGGTAGAGCTGGTTGTTCGAACACGTCTCACTGGACCAGGAATGACATTCTTGATCTCTAGATAGCAATGTCCATGAAAATATTGGTAGAGAATGGAAAGATGATAATATTTGTTGCTAAAAATCACCATTCCAATAAGCTGAGGGTAGACCATGATCATCAAATAGCAATCAATAACCGGTGGACAGCACCTGTTTCAGCTATCAAAAAGTACTATCTTGCACCAGTTTAAATCCAGAAGTGATACTTATGAAGCACTGTAAAACCTACCTTAGCGGTCACCTCTACAGAACAACCACCTGATCATAGCGGTCATCAATTAACCCGCCCTTACAATTTACAAACTAATTTAGGCCCCATTCACACTATATCGGATTCATCTTGTACAACATTCTTGACCAAATCAAATATCAAAATTTTATATTGTTCACGCTACTCCGCTCCGCTTCATTCACGTCACTAAGCCTTTCGTTTAGAGGAACATCTCATGGCAACTGTCACTGCTTGAAAATTGATTGACGCTCGAAAACAAAGCTGACTGTCGCTCAGAGAGAGATTCCGGAGCGACGATGTATTAGATTCATATATTCACACTAGGTCAAAAGTGATCCGATATCGAAAGTAACCACTTTCACAGCGGAGTGATTTAACTTCCTCAAAATCGATACTGAGCATATAAGATTCATCAGGTATAGTATGGATGGAACGTCTATCTGATATAGGAAGTAATCCGATATGTGATGAATCCGGTATAGTGTGAATGGGGCCTTACTTTCATGAAACGGTAACCTCTCTAACGAGGTGAGCGGCCACTTTCACAAGGACCAAGTTAACATTTTCCCTGTATATTCCAGCTGGCAATTCTATTACATTCAACCAAGGCACTGGTATAAACAACAACTCAACCCATGCTAGTTCAGAATACCTCTAAATTAATGAAAGAAGGCATCACCTGTTTGTGCTTAAAAACAAACATGAGCAATTCGAAGCCAATTCCTTACTGAAAGCTAGCCCTGTCCACAAGTTGCTCGAAATTTCCTGAAAAGGTGCTCCTTTTCAAGAAAGTTGCTAACCTAAATATCAACCACGCCCATATTCACCGAATGATCAACTACTCGATAAATTTTGAACCAAATGAACGTTTTTTCAAAAGAAATAAGTTTTCTCTCTTCAGCTTGGATGTTTCTTTACATTTTGTCACATTAAATCTCAGATTTTCTTAACTGCTTCATAAATTCTTGAAATTTTCATTAACAAAAACAACCTAGATTAGGCAACTGTGATTTAAGTAATAAAATGCTCAGGTTTTGTGAGGCATTTAATGGATGGTGTTCTATACTTTCTAGTTTGATCAAAAATCTTTCTTACAAGCCCAGTTTTTTCCAGTTAGCATTTGAAGCTCAGCCTACCTTTGCTTCTTAAAAGTTTCTTAACTGTTGCTATATTATAGCCTCTTTTTTCTTAGAGACACTTTTTCATATAAACATGTGCTACCTAATAGTAAAACTAAAAGATTGGACAAATATATTCTCGACACAAGCTATATTTCTACACTTATTTATTGTTTCACTCGTAGCAGCTCTATTTTGCAGCTTTTGCAGCTCTAAAAGTGTGTTTGAGCCACTGCATCCCCACACAGAGCAGCAATAGCGAAAATGTGGTTCAACTATGCTAAAGTATAATGATCTTAAAGAAGACTCGGGGGGGGGATTTTAGCGTGCTTTAGAAGAGCCAACGCCTTTGATACCTTAGAAGAGATTACCTTGATTTGTTCCTTTCAGTCAAGACTTTCATCTACTTTTACTCCTAAGTACTTCACTTGTTGCACCACATCTAGGTCCTTTCCCCTAATATAATTAAGCAGAGGTTATGCCCTGCAGTCCTAAGTTTTTGATGTTTTGGCTTCGTGTAGATAAGCATTGACTGGGTTTTGACACATTTAACAATAGCTTATTTCCTTGCATCCATAAATCAAATTTGTTTGAGATCATCATTTATGGTTTGATTAAGTTGAGAAATATCTTCAGATTGAAAGGCAAGGCTTGTGTCATCAGCGTACATGGAGACAGTGGAGGCATTCACAACTTTTCGAAGGTCGTTATTGTAAATCAAAAATAATAATGGCCCTAAGCAAGACCCTTGTGGAACACCTACATCAATGTTGCCAATATCAGAGTCAAAGCCTCTAACTCTGCAAAACTGCTTACAATTAAAAAGATAAGAGTTAACGCACAACAACTCCTTCAGTTGAAGGTCATAATGTTCTAATTTTTGATATAGTATGGCATGATCCACTGTGTCAAATGCTTTCTTAAGATCAATGAGAACAATCCCAGAGATGCAGCCATTATCCAATCCCTTATATCATTTGTCGGTGTTTTTTATTAAACAGGTGGTTGTAGAATGAAGCTTTCTATAGGCAGATTGACCCAAATACATTAAATTGTTTATGTTAAGGTAGTTGTAGAGTTGTTCAAAAATAAGCTTCTCAAATAGCCTGGCAACAACCGGAAGAACAGATATAAGCCGGTAGTTTTCTTTCCATGCCCTGTCACCCACCTTAAAAATAAAATGGAGAACTCGGACATTCACTTCGTCGTACGGATTTCTTGTCCCCCTTGGATTTGACGACCGTGATCAAGCCAAAATACTCCGCTTAAGTCGTACCCTAGATAACTCCGATATTCGCTAACAACTAGTTCATACGATGAGCCGTAGATGACCCAAACCTATGCATTTAGCAATTTGAGCAGTTAAGTTCATCTTCAGCGTATGAACCACAAAACGCATCGGCTCTAGCCACATTCACGCATTTCATTGGTTCAACACCGGCTGATCCCCTTCGGCCGTGCTATTGCTGAACCAATGCTATAATAGATTCGGGTCATCTATGGCTCATCGTATGAACTAGCTCTAAGTCGTACCGTTGCTCTTGGTCCCTTTAGCGAAAAATCCTAATGTAACTCGGACTTTTTGAGAACCGTATGTCAAATGACTCGAATTGGAGATCGAATTCTTGCAAATTTTTTCTTGTGCTTTGAATGTATTTATTTTTGTTTGACATGACGTCACTCATCAGAGAGAAAGGTAAAATAAACTCGTGTACAATTGTTGAAAAGAATAGAATGTTATAGGCTTAGAAGAATTTAAAGGTATCAAAAGGATGGTTCGATCGATGGAAGTTGGTGACGACGTTGAGGTGACAGTCCAAGCATTAACCGATGCAGAAATACTTGAAGAGATCCAAGGTGATGCGGTGGTAGTGGAAGAAGATGATGGTGAAGGCACTGATGAAGATGATGTTCCTGTAAAATATTCGAATGAAGAAGTGCGGCAAGCCATTCACACGCTTCTTACATATTCACTATTTACAGAAAATTGGGAAATAGGAGCAATGGCTACGAAAATTTTCTCTGTTATTCAATCAGAGTTCACTTGTTTCTCAAAGCAAATGACCATTAGAAACTTCTTTAAGAAAGATTAGCTACTTAAACGTTGTATACATTTGCAGTTTTATCTATTTGATCAGCGTTAGGTGGTATAGAGAGTGATTAGTTGGTACACCGTTCTTATTTTAGCACTTGTCTACATAAAACCTAAAGAGAAACAATTCTTTTCTGTTTTGACCAAAAATCTTTAAAATCAATAAAATCCTGATAAGTCGTACCTTTCAAGAAAGTCCGAGTTAACGAGACTTCAAATATCTCGGACATTCGCTAAGTCGGATGAACTTCCTGTCCCCCCTGAGGATCCGAATTAACGGGATTCTGCTGTATCGTAAATTGCCGAATTGGCTCCCTCTCGAAAGAGCCCCTTCAAAGAAGCCCCCATTCTTGCGCTATAAGTTGTTAATAAACACCCTAGATTGCGCCCCAATCCAAACATGTCAGTGAATTTATTTGAAACTCTATCAGCGTTTTATAGCATCACGAAAGAAAAAACAGTCACCAATTGACGAAAAACTCCATGCCCTTTAAAAATATGCTTTTGCTGGTATTTTTATCATCAAAAAAATAGTTTATTGGTACAAAGATTTCAATTGGAATAGGAACAACTACTAGAAAAACGTTTTGGCCACCCCTCGAAAAGCCCTCTCATCAAAGATGCTTGCATGCTAAAATGAATAAGCCCCTATGGGGGACTAATTTCTAATTACGGTTTCTAGTAGAAGTATGAAAAACAGAGGAAGAAGGATGAGCTACAAGAAACAGTACTCCTCCCCCCTGACTCGATGTAAGACATAGGAGCGAAACTTCGGGGAGGGGATAGAGGTGCAGCACCATACCAATAATAACTACTAATTTAACATTTGATATATTAGTTGGGTGAACTAGATACTCCTCATTCAATTTTTAGTTCTTCTCCTGCATTCATATACCATTAATATATTTTATTGGTGGGGTAGTTATGCATCACGCCACTTTCAAAAGAAGCAAACTAGCTTCATCCCTGGTAAAATATCAAAACTGTGCAGTATTTTTGGAGAATGTTGATGAAATGTGGAATTATATCAAATGTTTCTTCATTCTATAAAATGATATTCGTGCAATCAAAGTTTCATTAGTCATATCTCCAATATCCCATTGCCACTTCACTGAGCACTTAGCATCTTTTCATACTCGCATTTCTTGGTTACTGGATTCAATATATATCCCTGATTGCAACGGCACTCAAAGGAGCCTTGTGTGTTGTAGCATGTAGACTTTCCTGCTTCACAATTGTGTTTCCCCGTTGTGCATTCGTTGATATCTGAGATTACAAAAAACTGCTCTGAGTACATTTATATCATAGTACTGTTACACTTGGCAATCGACTAATTTCCAAATTATGTACACACGCCAAACCCAAGCACGACCCTTTTTGCAGACGGTTTGTAAAAATACATGGAAGCCAGTAGTTTCTCATGAAGGCGGCCTACTTATAACACAAATTCTGACCATACTCCTGAAAATTGCAGATTGCCACGTCCTAAAACAGTGGTGAAGCGCTTCGCAACAGTGTGCAGCTTCAACACACCCTGAGTGTGGTCTAGCATTAGTGATGGTCTGGTCACTCGAAGGAGGTAAGCGGTAAGGCCTGCTTAAAAGGTGAGCTGAGCCCCCAAAACTATCCACAATTTTAGGGAGGAATGCTGAGCTACCAATGGTACGATACGCCTGTACCACAGCCATTTTCAACTGCTTTCAGCTTCAAGTAACATTGGTACTATTTTGGTACAATGATGCGCCTGCTTACAGCTCTTGCTGGAATTTGATATCATACAAACAGGGAAATTTGCTATGCTGGGTGGCGGCAAGACGCTGAAATTTTCGTAAACATGAAATTATAAGATGATTGCTACCGTGCAGATAGGGGAAAATGCCTTTAACCAATCAGTAAACAGTTCCGGTTTGAGTGCATATTGCAGAAACATCTGACATCTTACTGCGATTGACTTTAGATCTTTCGAAGTGTTGGCAAAATTCTTGGAGTAAACATAACATATTACTTCGATTATAAGCCACAACTTACATTTCTTATTTGGAGCGTTTTATTGCAGCTTATAAAAGTTGTAATGTGAAGTATTCCAGCTTCCAAATGACCTGTGCTCCTAGGACTACACTTTATTTCCTATTTTCCACTCTATGTTGTTTCTAAGCACCTTTTCAAAATAGATACCTCTGCATTCAGATACGAGGTTCGTGAGTGCTGCTTAGAATGGAGTTCATTAGCGATGATGCCATAAAAATTATGTTTAGAATTTCCTTATTTTGACAGCATGGAGTCAAAGCGCAATTCAGAATAGGCATATGTTGACAATTTTAGATGAACATTTCAACATGGACGGAAATATGACCATTTGAAGACGGAAAACTTGCCATACAAACCTCTGTATTCTTCTCCAGGTTCTAAACGTTTAAAACCAGTCTCAAAATACAGTGATTTGATAGGAAACATGTCAGTATTCAGTTGCCTATATCTCGGTCATAAACTTTCAGATCGAGCTGAAATTTGTCAGTAGTAGCTATTTCTATGTGCTTTTCAGAATTTAAAGCCAAAATTAAAATATTCTAAGAGTACAATTTTCATGATGTCACACTAATAATCTCTATCAAAAGCTGATTTTACTTTTTCTAAGCGTCTTTCTTTTAGTTTTTCTTTTAGCTGATTTTACTTATTTTAGTTTTTCTTACAATTAAGGGAGACATAAACAAGGGTAGCTTATGATCGAGGAATACGGTATTTAAGTCTTATCCAAAAGCTCGTCTTCAAAGTTTCAGTTGGAAGAGACTCTCAGGACTTAGCTTTGGTGAAAACAATTCAGAAAATATGAGATTTGATACTCTCTCGTTGGTTTTTGGCAGTAATGTTATTAGCACAACTGGTTTTCATTAACCTGCCTTTGCAAAGCCTGTTATTCACTTGATAGCCTTTGTCGCATGAACAGTAGAATGAGCCTTTTGTGTTATGGCAATGCTGCTCGCATCCGCCGTTAAAAAATCTGCGTTCATTGTAGTCTGTAATTAAAAGAGGGAGTTAGCCATTAGACAGCTATTATAAGCATTATAAGATTATTAGATAACGCATTTTTCCAAAATACCATGAATATCATGTCATATCATATCATATATCATAACATATCATATATCATATATCATATCATATATCATATCATATCATATCATATATCATATCATATCATATCATATTATATCATATCATATCACATCAGATCATATCACATCATATCATATCATATCATATCATATCATATCATATCATATCATATCATGTCATATCATATCATATCATATTATATCAATCATATCATA
>WIPJ01000579.1:455262-474689 GCA_018155075.1 Cassiopea andromeda
TGTGCACAAATTATCAAATAATAACTGAGAAAGGGTATTTTAGATGCGAATTTGAGAAAAGGTGAGGCTACGTGTCCCCCAGCCCCTCGGTTCCTACGTCCATGGCTTGAAAGTATCGAGGGAAAATGAATGGGAATTTGTGCACAAATTATCAAATAATAACTGAGAAAGGGTATTACCAACACAAGATCGTTGATCAGGCTGCAAGGTGAATACTGATCTACAATTACATCTGTAACTTCCAGCATAATTGACGCATCTTTGCGCGCAACCTCCGTTGTTTGTAGCACACTCATTATAATCTGAAAGTAAAACAACAAATCATGCATGAAAGCCAAGAGTAAAGATTTATGTTTAATATCGAGGCTATAAACATTCCATTCCATTACTGGTAAACTGTTCACATAGTATTTTGGCGCATTTAACTTGAGAGAAAGGTGAGGATAAGATTTATGGCCATGTGCTATGAACAGCAAATTCCTTTTAACTTCACTTCTTCGCTAAGGTGGCAAAAATAGAGATAATTATAACTGTGTGTTTTGATGGCATAGTTTTGGCACGTTGGGTAATTTCCTCATCGTAGCTGCAGTTGTGATCTATTATTTCAAAAATGCAATGAGATGCAGTCGCTTACCAACACAGGTATATCTGTCACGTGACAATTGGAATCCCCGGTGACATGAGCATGCGTAAGATCGGGATAAGTTTGTGCAAATTTGATCGCAGTTTCCATTGTTGAAATCACATTCATTTTTATCTAAATTGAAGCAGCAATAAATTAGAAATCCAGGAAGCATATCAATAAATCAAGGAAGTAAAGGGCCGGTTTCCATTTAAGCGAATTCTTAAGCAAAATTACCAGAGAATTTGTCAAGCAGGTTTTAAATCAGCGGTATTCAAAACGACTTTTGGCGATCATGCGGGACACAACCACGAGCAGGAAAGACCGAAGGAATGTTAGGATGATGGTATAAAGTAGAGGTGGCCAGTCATTCAGAGGCAAAGAGCCTCATTTTACACAAGGTTGCCACAAGAGAAACATCATACATATGAGCACACACGAACATCTTCCCTCTCCCATCCCTTCTTCTCACATGAAAGTACCTTATTGAGCTCAAGTGATGTAAACGTATGTAAAAAACACCCACTTCAATATGAGTGTAAAAGGCGCACGGACCAGGCAAGAGCCGTATGTGGCTATGAAGCCGCGGTTTGGCTACCCTTGGAACAAGGAAGTCGTCAAGCTTGCCTCTCGCGAAGACCCTGCTACTGTGCCACATTATTTACAGAACTATGTGGTTACTTAATTTTTGTTTTGTATTGTAGTTAAATATTTTGTATTTGACGAGTATTTTAAGGAAGGCCCCTCGAAATCGTGCTTTGCTGAAGGGCAACCAATTTAAAACATGTAAAAGCCAGGGGTGGCTAACGCGTGGCTCCCGAGTCGCATGCTGCTTAGTACCAACATCACACAACGGCAGCAAAGTCAAATGAAATTAAGTGAATGAGATTTTCTAGCACTGGGTTTGGCCAGAATGGGTTGAATTTTGTCTAGCTGAACAACATAATTGAACAGAAACTTTACAAACCTACACACCTGAACCTGTTATGAACATCATTTACAAGGCCTGAGAAACATCGACAGCTGTATGTACCACGGGCGTTTTCACACTTAGAGAGGGCAGTGTCGCAAATGTTGTTTTCCTCGCATTCATTGATATCTACGCAAAAAAATAGTCGCATAGTTGACTGATTATGAATGTATGTATGCAACCACTAATGAACTTCACCTTCTAAAGGATGCCGTACTTCTGGCCAAACATTTGTAAAGGATGCCGCCCGCTAATAAACGCCACTTTTCAAGAACGACCAAGTAAAAATAACATTATTTACATTAGCGTTGTTTGATATCTGTTTCAAGTTCTTCCATAGCTAAAGGTAAAGACGAAAATTTCCTACAAAAGGGAGAATCAGGAACGTTAATCCTGAATGGCAGTGGTGTAGCGTGACCTCTTCGACTGGGTATTCCATTATAAGTTTCTGTAAGTTTTTGGGTGTAGCTGGGTGTGGCTCATTGAACCTGAGCATAAATATGGGAAAACAGGTTGCTTAGTAAACATCCCGTATGGAAGGTTTCTTTTTATCGGGTAACAGGAAGTACGCTCACAGTGGAAGTAGTATAAAATTACCTTGTCTGAAATGTGAACTGAACATTGAACTGCGCAAATGTTTCGAACTTTAAAAGACCAATGAAGTTGAAAGCTGGATGGAGCTGTTTGAAATCTATTAGCATTCACCACTTAAGCGAAAATACACATTATAGTGCGCTTCCTAACCAAGGCGAGAGCTTCTTAGGTCAGAGAGGCTAATGAATAACTTACCTTTTACTGGTTTTCACAATTGCAACAACCAGAAAAATGGCACACAAGTGCAATTATAGATTGCTTACTGAAAAATGTATAACCACCGAACTCTCTTTTAACTCATCCATAAATATTTTTGTATCCTTTTCGACAACAGGCATGATCGCTTTTATGAACTTGGAAGTGAGACTAAGGCCGCGAGCGACTGTTAATTGTTGCTCAATAGCTAACGAGGCTTGAAGCTGGACATATTTCTGCGTCCAATCCCATTATTTTCGCAGATTGATGAGGAATTTTTTGATTAAAATGGAGCATTTTGATTGGTTGAGCACCTTCCAGGGTATTCACTGCGTATTTGTGACAGATTTAAGTTTAACATGAAGTTCTTCTTTCTGTCTTAAGGCCTCGCAGCTTCAGCGTTCACTATATTGAAGTTTAGAAGAGCTAAAAGGTTGAAAGGCAACTATATTTTCCATTTCAATGACCATTAACATTGCAGTGTTTTATTTTTTCTGAAAATTGTAGGGTATTCAGTGAATACCTTGAATACCCTGACGCTACGCCACTGATACCGAGGACAGTTTATTCACTTGATCATAGAAGCATGGAATAGGTTGAGCAGTGAGATAAATGTCATAACTTTCTAGGCGCGTGTTTGAAATGTAGCTAAGTTTGGAGCAGAGAATGGACACATTTGTTGTTTCAGAAATGATTCGTCTTTTTCGGCTTGTCCTGCTCTATTGAAGCTACGAACGAAGGTACTTGATGGGTCTCAAATTTTGATTATAGTTTTCAATTTTTCGAGTTTGAGACTTGCGAAAGCTATGAAAGTTCTCATTTCATGAAAAAGGATTGTGATTGAGACAGTGATATTGACATTCTTTGATATTTGCATCCGACGAAAAAATTTTGGACATCAAAATATATTTCTCAGAGTCTTTGTTACACCTATTAGGGAAAAGAAAACATCACGCAAAATTTTATTCTTCAGTATGTAATAAACGCCGGTCTTTAAAGAGCACCGCTCTTTAATTAACACCGCATTATATAATTCGATATTTTATTAACGCCGCGGTGTTCTTTAGAGGAAATACGGTATGTATAACCGAGACTTATATGCACGCGATCGATTGTACACACACACAAATACATGTACATGCATATCTTTCATCAACCAGAGACTAATAAAGTGCCCTGCTACTCCCTTGTAGCAATAAATGTTTGCATCATCCTCACGAAATCTTAGCATGGGGCGATCAAAAGCATATTCCAATTAAAGTCATAAAGTAAGGTAAAGTGGTGGAATGTTGATGAATCTATAATATTCTGGAAGTTAAAGCTTGTTGGGAATACGCATGCTCTGTATAAAGCATGTGATCGTGGTTATGTAGTCATACTTAGATATTTTCATTCATTTTAGACTTATGCGTCAAGTAATCTCTCTATTCGTTCAACTACTTTCTTGCTATAGTATTCAACCATAATTACATAAAGGGTAGTGATTCAAAGTTGGGATAAATCGGATGTTGATTATAATTTTATGGTGTTATGAATAAGGGTAAATCACACAGCTATTTTATGATATTATTTTCGTGGTTATCTATATCCTGTTTTTCACATTTGCAATTGATTAGAAAAATTTGGTCATTTCGTGTAACGATATAAGTACAGGTTATTACTATTTTATCAGTAGTTGTTCAAGAAAGGTCGGTAGAGTAGAGTAAAAATATGAGTGAATTATTGTGAGTGTGAAATTATAGAGTGGTGGTTTCCTGTCGGTGTCTGTCTTAATCCCATCTCATCGAACTGGCAAGAGTATTCTGCACAAAGCTATAGCTGGCAAACACGTCGTAAAATTTACAATTTCCTGCCTGGAACTTAACTAGTAACACCCAGGGACATAATTTCCATAAGTTCTTTAGGGGTGTTAGAAGTTGCCCTGTGAAAATTTTTTGTCTGTGACCTTTTTTAGCAATAGTAGTTGATCAGTGATCCTTCGTCCAGTAAGTTTCCCTTACAGAACTACTTTGTATTACCGTTTTTGCCCTGCGAAATGGCAAATTTTCAAGGTTTGGGGGTGACTAAACCTGCCCCCTTAAGTTTCATTCCTGGCAACACCTAGCTTTATCCCTAGTAAAACATCAAGAGTGAGTAGCATCCTTGCAGTCTATCGATGTAACTCTATAATTCTGGAAATCAAAACCACAGTTGGCAAACAATTTTTGAAACTCACAAGTTTTATTTGGCTTAACCATGTTTACAAACTTCTATACGTCCTGCTTTTTGTCACACAAGTTACAAGACATTCTGCCATATTTAGACTGAAAGTATAAAATTATCCATAAACCCCCTGCTTAAATCTGGCCGTGCTGGATGCAAGGCTACTGTGGTAAGAAAACATGCTGATTAGTTTTCCGATGTATTCATCGCTTGAGAAATGTTCCAATTATTCTAAGTCTTAGGTAGTTTAATTTGTTGCTGCATTATCCGGTGGTTTGTAAAATTGGCTCACATATGCGTGTAGAATGTATAGCATTACCTATGCATGTGTGACCGTCACTAGCTAGTTTGAAGCCAAGATAACAGCCACATCTGTACGACCCTTTAGTGTTGACACATCTTTGAGTGCAATGATGGATTCCTAGTGCGCACTCGTCTTTATCTAGAAGAAGAAGCATGTACTTCAAATAAGTGAGACGCTAGGACGCAGGATACGTTAATATTGTCAGCTAAAACACATAACTTTTTTAACATTTATTATGAGGGTTGTTGGTAATGAAGGCCTAAACATTACAAAATTTAGGATGCTTCAAATTAAAGAATCCTGAATGTTGTAATGTTTAACCTTCATTATCAACAACCCTCATTAGAAATATCAAAAATCTTTAGTGCCGAGCAAACCAGAACAGAAATATTTTCATCATACGATTATGATACATCTTGTGCTCCCTTCGTTCAGAGTTGATTAGACACATCCACTTGCTATAAGCAAGCATGCTTTAACACAAAGAATAGTCCATAGAGGGACAAGTCTTTGTGTTAAAGCACACTTCCTTATGGCAGGATGAGTCAGAAACGAAGCTAGTGTTGAATGATACTCACTCTATGAAGGCTTTAACAGCACAGATGAACTAGCTCAACGTTTCCACTACCAAAGAGGACTTCAAGCCATGTAAAGGAAAGCCATACCAACACAACTAATCTGAATATTGCAGTTGGTATCCTCTCCTGTGAAAGCAAAAAGTATTTAGAGCCAAGAGTATCCATACAATCTCTTGACCAAGTGCATTGTTGATTCTCTTGGCTGCCAAGTACCGCGAAAAGAAGCAAGGGAGATTCTTTGATGCTGGAGTTTACTTTATTTTAGATTAAAACGCTCATGCTCAACAATTATTTTTGGTTACCCTCCTGAGATCCTGATGTATATGAGATTTACCGCCCTTCTTCTGAGTTCTCCTACAAAGCTGCTTTTAACAAATGAAAAGCTATGAGCACGTTACTTAAGCAAAACCTGACATTTACTGCTGAAATTTTCTCATACCTCAAATAGTTATACAGCCCCCTCTCTTATAAGGCCCCTTCTCTAATACGCCCCCTTACAATTGTTTAAAGATCAATGATGAAACAAGTGCGCTACATTCTGAAGAATGACGTTCTTCTTCGTTTTGAAGGGAGCTATCTCAAAAAATGAGACTGGTCCTTCGGTAAATAATTGTGATGGAAAATGGCATTTTATATCATAATTCACCACAGACAGACTATTCTGGAACTCGCTTTTTCTCCATTGACATAGATCTTTGGCCTGCAAGAGTTCCCTACTCTAAATTGAGCTTCTATATATGTTCCCCAAACCTAGTTCAGCTGTCTACTGACCTATGCTTGGGGAATCAAGAGGCCTACAAATCGGCTGCCAATTCTGGCTTCCAATAAATAGGGCCCTGGAGAAACTGCCTACGTAGTGAGAGATTTTGTGTGATAAGTGAAATTTTTCAGTTTTTAAAAATATCAAGGCCTACTCACCTAGAAAGTAATGTTGTTCTTAAAAACTCGAATGTAGAGTTGCTTAACTGTTCGAAACAGTTCCTGAATGGGTATGACCTCTTTCGGAATTCTTTTAAAAGTAGAAAGAAAGACTTGTCATACTGCCTTTCATTACAGACGTTTTGTTTCTAGCTGATACAACACTTTAGAATTCTCGGTTGCAGGAAAATTAAATATCTTTTCAAATAGTAATGTTCTGAAAAGTTGAAAAAAGCTTCTATATCGCAGTAGATATAGGAAATTTTAGTTTGAAAAGTTATTGTTCGATTTAGCTTTTTGGAAGAGCGGACATCTTTTCCAAGCATTCCTTTTTAGGGGGCCGGGAACCTTTTTAGCTGTGAGAGCCATGACAGCCTCATATTTCAAAAGGCATTTCTATTAAGGCCATACAATGCGTTTTAACATTAAATGGGACTAAATGCATGAAGATTTTCATCTGATTCGACTCCGGCTTAGCCAATGATCTACCAAGCTATATGGCACCAGAAGACACCACCAGTGGTAGCTTTAGAAAGCCGTTGTAGAGATGTTCGCTGTTTTTTATGCATTTCGAGCCAAGGAATTTTTGTGAGCCATAGAGCCAAATATAATCATCAAAAGAGCCATATCTGGCTCGCGAGCCATTGCATTTTATTTAAAATCATCTATACAGGGTAGAGGATAGAAAAGGAATTGATTTATAAACCTGCCCTGTTTTTATACTAATTACACTAATTACACGAACAACAGATAATTGCATCAAAAATGAAAAGAAAACAGAGTAAATTAAACCAGATACGATCAATTTTATTTTAAAGGCAGAGAACCGTATTGGAATGCTTCGTTTACTAAACGTTGCTTCCCATTGGGAACTATACAAATGATGCACAGAGGTCTAATTGAGCCATATTTCAGGTACTGATGTCCAGTTTGAGGTAGTGCAAGCAGTGCAAACCTACAAAGCCTGCAAAAATTACAGAAGTAAGCTGTGAGAATTTTTACTGACAGTCCTTACGATGCTCACTCAGAGCCATAGGTTCCCGATCCCTACACTTAGCGTTCCTAAAAGTAGCTAACCCATGTGTTGTCTTTCCTAGTTGATATAATGCTTAGCAACTCTCAGGAGCAGCAAAAATAAACATCCTTTCAATTAATAACAATCTGAAAAAGAGAAATTAACTCTATGATCGCAGAAAACAGTGCATTATTTAGTTTGAAAGGCTATCAATCAATTTGACTTTTTCAAAGAGCAAGAATCTTGCCGAACACTATTCTCTAGGCCTTCCTAGAAGTAGCTGTATATTCATCTTACCTTGACTTGAAGCAAGAGCTGTTAGTGCTGCAACGAGAAGTCCAACGATGAGCCAGTTCTCCATTTTTAGAGTTGCTTGGTAATAAGCAATAATTGATAAAAGGATTGCACGGAACTGCTATAGTTCACTTGCTTATGTAGTATGGTGCTTAAAGCACCCGCATGAATATGCAGCTGAGCTCCAGAATAAATTCAGTATGCACCTGATATAAGCTTGCTATTACTGAACAAACATGCAAAGATGAATTTTTAAGTAGCACTTTAATCATATAAGTTTCCATTATCTACTTTGAATTAGAAATAACAGGAATGGAGAACAGTTTCTTTGCCACAAGTTACAAACAATATACTAAAATAGTATATAAGAGGTCATCCACAAAGGATGCCCGTACATTTCTGTTTATTTTCGACCCTTCTCTCTCCCACCACCCACGCCTGTCTACATTATGCTTAACAACCTCCCTCCCCCAGTCTGTGCGGACACTGAGTTGGAAGAAAATTAAAGAGCTTCAAAAAATAGGAAAAAATAAAAGCTCTTCGAAAAAGATACGCATACTGTACCTAATTCGTGTTTGTGTTTTTATTTTTCAACCTCTAACGAAAGAATATGATGATAAAATAATGTTTAAATGCTCTCTCTTCTCTTACAGAAACTGCTCTGAAAAGGATGTCAACATAAAGCTAACCCCCCTCCCTCCCAAAGTCTGATTTTATCCGCATTGTTGCTAACCCCTCCTTCCTTTAAGGTGTGGACATCCTTTATGGATGCTTCCTAATTTTGGATTTGATAAATCAAAATTGTCAAAAAGTCACTAAAAATTCCTTGCCGGAGAGGGCTGCACTTCATCTTTGATGAATTCTTTTGATTCATCGCTTTCTCGATTGTGTTGGATAGTACTGACAAGTTTCAATCTTATGGGTGTGGTAATTTGATACCAATTTCAGTCATAATTAACATCTGTTATAAACTTTTGAATTAAATGTCACTTTAGCACATCTTTGCCAGGATCACCATAGGCGTCAAACATAGATTGGCTAACAAGTGAATCACCATCGACGGAATCCTGCCAATAATGTTGCGAGAATTCGTTCAGCTATCCATCTTTGCTTGTAATGTCAATAACTCTTGATCTGCGCAAGGTATCAAAATTGCTCCAACTGGAAATGTGAATTGAAGCCTTCTAAACATGCTTATCAGTTTTTTCGCAAAGAAAGTACACTATTTACCACCAAACCGCGCTTCTCGAACGAATTCTCGCAACATTATTGGCAGGAATCATTCGATGGTGATTTCTTTGTTAACCAATCAAGATTTGACGCCTATGCTGCCATGATGAGTTTGTCAGGGGCTCATATTGTCTGCAACTCTCCTTAAGTTTTCTGCCATAATGCTCTTGTTGCAGTAAGTTATGTAGCTTTCATGGCTCTGTCGAAACAGCTGTAAATCATTCGTTGTATTTATATCATATATTCATATATTATAATCTTACATATTCTCAATAACGGTAAAATTGGGCTAACGTAACAGCGCAATGATCCCATGTCAGTTTGTAGTCATAATGAACATCTGTTGTTACAGATGACTGTTGGTAGGCTTAAAAGTGGCTGCCATACTTTTGTTCACCAAGTAAAATACATTGCTTTTGGGATCTTCCTTAAGAGCTATCAATTATCTTAGTTCAGCTACCAAAAAGTACTAACTTGCACCAGTTAAACCGAAAACGAGGCAACACGGTTCCAAATTACTTTCTTTCTGTTATTGGACAGTGTAGCTTGGCGTAGGTTTGCGATCATTCTTTCACAATCATCTCTCGCAAATTTTATTAACAATTTTGCATTGCAATACAACTTCACCCCCCGAGGGGTCACGTGGTCCTTCGCAGCATCATGTAATGTCATCAACCATGCAAGCAAGTGGGGCATTTCTTGTTTTTCCAAGGCTAATTTACATATTATTTCCGTGTTTAGCGGGCATTTAGGATAGCTTAAAGACAATATTAATATGGCAGTACATTGTTGCTAAAAATCATGATTTCAATAAGTTAAGGAGAAACTATGATAATCAAATAGCAAACAGCGAAATAAAAAGAGAGTCATGCGAGGTGTTTATTAATGCAGTAGATACGTCATATAATTATAATTACTTTTACAAATGAGTTGCTTTGTGAAAAATGTTCATCTAATCGATTGTCCATAAAACCAGCATTATATAGATACGTAAAACAGCTATTAATGGAATAACAGGCATAGAACCTTCATTACACACAAAATCTGGCATTAAAATACCCCTTGTCCTATTCTATTGGATGCCCTTATTCCCATGTGTGGGCATTCCATCTTCATCCTCACACTAGATGGAGGCAGAGCCACTGAAAGAAGTCAGAGGCCTAAAGGCAAAAGGGAAAGAATAGGCCCCCCTGCAAGCGAAGCGAGCAGAAAATTTTTGCAGGGTCTAGAAATGACCTTTGGAAAATTACTGCTGATTTACTTCATGAGGCCCCCCAGACCTTGATGCATTGGGTGTTTTGAGGTTCCTTGAGCCTTGAAACCCTGGGGCAAATTACCTCCTGCCCTCCATTCGATGGTCCTAAATGGAGGTTCTTTTGATGATACAACTCTTCTACTTGATGGCTTTGCCAGTCTATTGGGGATTTTGCTGGTCTTTGGTGGTGTAGCTAGCCCAATGGGGTTTAATTTCGATACTTCTCTATTGAGGTGTTGATGGTGGTACATAAAGAAAAAATATCACTGTTAAACTGAATGAAAGTTTGCCAAAGTGTTGGTTAAAAAGATAGATTTGCTCACATTGGTCCACAAAATTAGCTGGGGATAAGCAGGTATGCACCGAAGTAGGTGTCTCGGTTGCTGTAAGTGTCCTTTGCTACAACCCCACTCAAGAACCCTACGATACGCCACAGGCAACGAGCTTTGAATGTCTACAAATTTTTTCATAAGAAACTGTTTTATGAGAAACGAGTACTAGGCTGGTCAACAAATTATAGTCTAGTACTTTACTCAAGAAAAATTAAGAGACTGTGCAATACCAATTTATCTAAAACAGAGTACATTGAATTGCTTCCTCTCATCAATTTGAGCGATTTTTGTTTGGAAAAGACTGCAAATTGCTATTTTGATCTGCTTGGACATTGTTCGTAACAATGAGCGTTTATATCCCCCAGAAATGTTTAACTTTCAAACAATAATTTATATTTCCAAAATAAGAAACTAATTAAGAAACTTTCAGCACAAGGTGCCGATCCCAGCTTCTTATAAAAATAAAATACTTTCTGGTCGCTATGGTGAAAAATATCCCCTAGTAACTCATCTCTGAGTACTTACTCTTGCTTAACCTTATCTCACCACCAGGCTAATCATGGGGATACAAAATTACTGAGTTAGTGATCTCTATATTGTCTTACGTTGACAACCTTGATTATAATGAAATTAAGTTTCTAGCCAGAGTACAATCTCCATCACGCGAACACTCCAGGGGACAAGTAAACTGTTCGATTTACCGAGAGCTCGAGCTTTTGAGGAATGGCATGAAATAAAAAGATATGAAGTTACTGTGTTAAGGCGTCTTTTTCCAGTCAGAATGTTCTGAAAAACACCTTAGCACATTAACTTTATCAATTTTTATTTTACTTCATAAGCTTCAATGGTTGTTAGATGTTTTGACACAAGTTTGAGAAAAGGAGATAGAGCTGTGCATTGGACTGGGATAATTGGACTGGGGTATTTGGTTAACATATCGAGCCTAGGGAAAAAGGAATTTGCTTGGCATACTTGAGATAGCAAGAGCACGTTTTTTCTTCTAAGGAATTTTAATTTTAATCCAGTACTGAAACTATCTTAACTTTTTCACAAGTCCAGGATCACAACTTTCTTAAGACTTTCTCAGCAAAAGCTTTTGAGTTCCGTTAATAATTTCCAAGAACTGAAGAAAAAGCATATATTTTGCGCATGCACATTAGAGGAGCTTCATGCACACATGAAATTATGACAAATCTTCGGACGGCCAGTATAACAACATGATATTTTATACACAGGGCAATTTGACGGTAACGGACTACATTTTGGGAAAAACTTATGCTTTATCTTCAGTTCTTGGAAAGCCCACACAAGACCGGTTGGGCATGCAGTGCTCTAGCGATATTTATTAGATAAGGCAGTAAAAACAACAAGAAAATGTATTCAGTGGCTTGTAGTTGCCTAGGATCAACCGTGCAAAAGCTGGTAATGGGCGTACACTTGGCTTACTTGATGTGGAATCGTCGCATAGATAAATCGAATTTAAAAACGCAATATACAGCCATAAACTTTCTTAAACCTGGCTTCCAAATAACATTCTAGTGCGAGCGACCCACCGGCAACCCACAGGTGACATTGCTACTGAAGCATGTTTCCACATACATTTCATTCACCGGCGACCCACCGGCAATGAGCTCTACTCCGTAGAAAATTTTGAAATAAAGCTGAAATGAAAGTAACTTTTAGTAGTCTTGAAACCAATCAAACTTCTGAAATTGCCGGCGACCCACCGGTGACCTACCGTAGTCATGCTTCCGTATAAATTTCTCGACGTCAACGGCACCGCAATGGGAAAAAGTTGAACAAGTTTCAACTTTCCTTCGATATCTGCGGTGGTTCGCCGGTGGGTCGCCGGCAGTTGAAATGAAATGTTTCCATTAAAGAGTTCAATGTCGCCGGTGAGTCGCCGGTGGGTCTCCGGCACTAGAAAGTTATATGGAAACCAGGCTTTACGTCTCAAAAATCCCGTACTGAACTTTTACAACTTATTGGGAAGCTAAGTACTACTTTTTGTAAACCACTTTTAATAGAAAATGTGCTCTTTTGTGCCCTTTTAGAGTTCCTCTTTAGTAAAGATTGTTTTTAGCTGTGCAATGCCCCTGGTTGTCCAACTAATCCTCACCATTGACCCTTTAATATTACAGCAAATTAGAAGCCGTAACCATCGATACACTACACACTTTCTATTATTTTCCTATTATTTGACTTAAAGTGTTTTAATTTCTATGATCCTTCGAGCTTTTAGTCCGCGATACAGCTGGTTGCTTAGCATAATTTCAATCATAGTAATTAGCGAGTCCTCTAGACTACTAGGATCTTACAAATGTCACTGATCATCTTTACGAAAAAGCATCATACGTCGGAATCGTTCTGATTGCATGAAAATGGCTGAAGCAGAAACGACACCAATTACTATAGAAATACCTAACAGCAGTCTATCTAACACTTTTGCGGCAACTTTCCATTCTTCAGCATTTTTGCTTGAATTTGGGCTCTTTTTTCCATTTGCATTTCCAAGAGCACCTCCTTCGCTTCGTTTCTTACTAATCCTCCGCGTGAGCAATGGTGATGTTGATCTTACGTTTGTCTCATCTGCTCCTTCATCGTGATTACTTCTGCCTTTCAGCGAGCCTCGCATTGACCCCATCCGTGAGAGGTTTGATTTGTCAGACTCCTTATCGTTGTTGATTTGTGTTATCTGGCCTAAGTTGATTGTATTGCTGCTAATGGCTTTCGAAAAGGTTGAATCCAATTCCCCAAGTGTCTCTTCAAATTGAAAGTCGCTACTTAATCGCCGTTCGTCTGTTTCAACTCTGAAAAGCTTTGCTAACTTTCCGAGCAGCAACTTGCGAATAAATGGTGACATGTTCTGGTTGCGGTGGTAAAAATTCAAAACAAGACAGTTCATTGCCATAGCCATTCCAATTTCAAATATTGATACTGTGTAGTATATCCCTATCATATAAACAAAAACAATGAAAATAGCAATAGTGGCAAGAATAATGAATAATGTATTAACTAAACAACATTGTTTTCATAACAACTTTTATTATGAAAAAAGTGGATTAAACTTTTATGAGAATCGTGCTTATTTATTAAGCTTTTTTGGGACTATGACTTGCAGGATAGCATTGGAATTATCGCAATTGTAAAGCAAGTTTTTGTGAGACAATAAAGGTCATGGCTGCAATTAAATTAGATTTTTGATGTGAGATTATGAGAGTTATTGTAATTTATAATGGGAAGAGTAAATTGTTTATGATTGATATCGCAATGCCCAACTTTCAATGAATGTTGATAAAATGCCTTCAACTTTTAACAGGTAAACTAGAGACTTCAAATTATAAAAAATTCAGTTCACTGAAGTAGTCAACTTACTAATGAACTCATCACAACAAAGAATTACGCTTACTAAAGAATTCAGCTCACTAATGAGCTTAGCTTACTAGTGAAGGGAGATCATTAAGGAATTAGACACACCAAAAGATTTACCTCTCTCAAGTGCTCAATTCACTTAGAAATTCAACTCACTAAAGAGTTCAACTATCTAAAGATTTGCACTTACTAAAAAGTTCCATTCACTTAAGAATTGAAATCATTAAGACATTGAACTCACTAAAGAATTTAGGTATTCAACTCACTGAAAAATAGCACCAACTGTCACTCTTTGCGAATAACATAAAGTACTATTGTAACAACAATCAATATCATAAATAATGTACTTTTATTAGTAGTATAGGAGCTGTTTTAAATTTTAATAAGGATTATTAATTTTTCCTATTTAAATTAAGTGCAGCAGTCTAATGAGAAACCTAGCTGCTGTATGCGTTTGTTGTTGTTGTTGCTGCTGCTGTTGCTATATGAGAGCTGGGAAGGACAAGGTGCATTTACTTGCGGATGATTGTGATTGCATAGTGTGGTATGGCTTTCGAATATAGGGGCGGATCCAGGGGGTTGGGAGACCATGGCCCTTCCCAAACGATAATATTTCCTATAGGAAATAATTTTATCAAGAAACTTCTTACTTCTTACGTGAAAAAGACAATAAAAGGACTCAGCTGTCCTCTAAGGCTTGTTCTGGATCCGCCCCATTTCGAATATAGCATGATGTCAAAAGCACAATGTCTGCCAAAATCTTGGAACATTGCTATACCAAACCCCTTCCCAGTAAAGTAATGTTGTGTGAAGTAACTAAGAATGGCAGTGCCTGTAGAGATGCTTCATTGATCATTTTAAGGTAAAAATAGATGCAAACTTTGCCTAGTGGCAGAGATCCAACATTCTACCTTCATTCTCATATACTAGGTGAGACCAGAGGGTAACCCCTTGAATCTCATATTGAAGACATAAAGTAGATGGTGTCCATCAATTGCCACACCTAACTTACATTTTACTGATATGTAATGTGACTGCTTTTAGGTATTGACAGAGTAGCACTCGGAGTCATTGAGTGCCATGATGAACGCTCAGCCATAGATGTAGTAATCGGGGGTACAGGGGGCACGTGTTCCCCACTTGTCATAAATTTTTAAGTAAAATAACGCTTTTCAGAATACAGAGTTGCTCTTTTTGCTTATGAGGGTGTCCTTGAATGCGTGTGCCTCCCACTTTTTTGATGCGTTTTACGTCCCTGGGCTCAGTGTTTGTAAATTGAAAGTAGAAGAAACTAGCCAAAGTGATCCAGGCCACAGCTTAAATTTGTAAGAATGAAACTTATAAAAGTTTTCAGTTTGTTGCCAATTACCAACAAGCATACTTTGGCATAATTAATAAGCAAATTTTAGCAAAATCAGGCTTATGGGTGTGGAGATACGACTATTTGAAGTTGGAAGAAATGGGACAACTGAGCTATCGTTGGACTGAGTTGATGCTTCTGTAACAATTTTGGCGCCAATAGGCCTAGGCCATGCTCATTGCAAAACTGCATATAATTTTGACCGTTAGATTGATTGGGTGCAAACTTATTTTGCTTCGTACTGTAGTTTAAATGTACTCTGTCTTTCCTCATAAATACTTTTTCATCAAATTGTCTATTTAGGAATTATTTTTTGCAACGTAAAAGAAAAAGTCTTAAGTGAAGGAAAAAAGATCGTTAATGACAGAGTCTTGACATCAAATACGCTTTTGTCTTGTAAAGCTATTGCCACATCAGCAAAATTCATATGTTTTTATAAGAAAACCATCATTTTGCCTGAGCCTCAGTTTTCTTAGCTTTTCATGAAATTGAGCCTGAAATTTTCTAACATTTTTCTAATCTTTTACTGAAATACACTGGCAAAAATGGGCTACACTTTCTTTATTTCTCTTGTATACTCAAATTTTAATTCCATCTATAACATTTTGAATTCAATAATAACGTAATATCGAGTTTTGGCCAACAAAAACACTTAATTTTGGAAAATGAGCCTTATGATTTTCCAAAGATTTTTTGAAAATTTTGGCCATGTGAGCCTCATTTTCTTATAAACTCTTTTCTTATAAAAAAAACGTGTATTGGCGCATAGCCATGATATTGCTGTACCCTTCTTTAGAAGAGAACTGTACTGTTACATTTATATAATGCATCAGCGCTACTACAACTTCTGACTGAAAGTTTTCATAGACACACAAGCAGATGTGAAAATAACCACGCTCACTCACATGGCTATAAAAATTACATTGCTACATGAAGTCTACTTTCCTTCCTAAATGTTACTTTTCAAGATACCAGTACTCCATTTGCTTGGTAACATATTGTGCATTCAACACACTTTCAGGTACGCAGTCATAAACCACATTTAGAAGCCATGATTTTGCATAGCCTAGCGCTCTTTGGCAATCACAGCGCAGATAATCTCGACAGTTGCAAAGTTAAAATTTTGTTAGCACTTGGTGTAATAACGCATGTGAAATCGTGCGATGTAAAACTGGCTTAGGCCTATGGAGATGATCACGCTTTTATATTAAATTTTGTTATTCCTCAGCTTGCATACCTTCTTGGAACATAAATTTTACTGCAAAAATCTGATAATATTCTCCTTTTCAATAGCGACAGTGTTCGTATACTGTATGGGAAATGGTTTATTTTATCATAGAGAACTTTTCAAGGAAATTCTGGGGGTGCTGGTGCTGAATTGGCCTAGCTTTTAGCAATAGCAGAGTATTGACTGAGCATTTTGACTTTGGTCAAATACTCAATGGCATTTGGTAGGCAGTTTGCCTTTCCACTTGCCCCCCTAAAACACTGCTGATTTTTACTGTTGTTCTAGAAAAAGAAAGCTTGTTTTTAGAGCTGTTGCTGTTACTGCTGATTCATTGCTAAATCAAGGCTTCTAATTGTGCCTCATCAAGCTAAATCCAAGACCCTAGATGAATCTTTTATAACGAGGATTGACTTCTTTTTAATCTAGTGTTTCTACTCGACGCTCGTTGAACAGGCATGTAACCACGCAAGATTTAGATTCGTCCAAGGTGAAGCACCGAAGTAAAAAGCCACCAAATTGTGTCTCATTAAGATCTGTGTCACGTGACAGGATGTGAGAAGATAAATATAAGCCAGTAGCTACCATCATGCCTTTGGAAGATACAAACACCAAGTGACTGAGCAACTTGAAACGCTTCACGGGTGCCTTTTATCCTTCTACATTAATTTCCATTCACAATACTCCTGTGTTGCTTAAGCTGGCCCTTAGATTGGGAGGATTTTCAACATCTTCTTGCAATTGAGCAAGGTACGTATGCCTAGGCCATAATGTGTTGTTACGGCGTTGACACAGGGCTAAAATAATATTTTGATGTCTTTGGCGACCAATAAGTCTCTAGAATACGTGACAAACAATTACGCCATCTTTATCATGATTGGTCAATGCACTTGTTTTGTCCACCAAACACCGCGATTTTGGTGGGCAAAATACGCGAATTGACCCACCACGACAAAGATGACGTAATGGTTTGTCACGTGTTCTAGGGTCTTATTGCACTGACGAATTCAAAGCAAAACGGTTTCAAAAACTTTGAAACATTTGCAAACATTTCTAAGCATTTTCAACAATGTTGAAGCACTTTCCACACTTTCAAACATTTAACAACTTTTTCAAGCATTGTCACACATTTTCCAACATTGCAAAACCTTTTTCAACTATTTTCAAACATTTTGAAACATTCTCAGTCTTTCAATTTTAATCAAACAATTTACTCGACTGGCTTCAGGGCAAACCTAACAGTGAGAAGACCAATGGGTCACATATTTGCATTTCAAAGCTTTAAATTCCCCTTTCTCCCACTTCCAAACCCAGGGACGTAACTTCAATCAATTAATGAGGGTGTCAGAGGTTGCTCCTTGCGAAAAAATTTTTGTCTGCGACTTCTTTTTCAGTAACAGTTGTTGACCAATGGTCCAAGGTCCAATAAGGTGCCCTGCAGCAGTACATTGTACTACTTTTGCTCTGCAAAACGGCAAATTTTCAAGATTTGTGGGGGACTCAGCCCCCCCATACTCCCCGTAAGTTTCGCTCTTGTCCAAATCTCATTGTTTCTTCTGTATAGACTGTGTCAGCCTTGATGTATTGATAACAGCTCTGATGGACAATGTAGCTGAAGGTGACATTGGAAACTGTTTCCCTTCTCATGGAGACAATTTTAGACGCATATATACAAATGCATCGTGCTGTGGAAAGGAAAAGTTTTAAAAACCTAAAGACACTTTTATGGATTTTTTTTATTGCCGAAAGTGCGATTACAAAGCAGACGGTGTGCTGCATCTGCAAAAGACTATCTTATAACTAAAGAAATTGTTGAGGTTAAGAATCTACAATGAAATTAAGTATCTCTTTAAAATTTAAAGCTTGTTTTATGACTAGAGCATTTGTTGTACTCGCAAATGTGACTTTGAAATTGAAAGGCTTC
This sequence comes from Cassiopea andromeda, assembly GCA_018155075.1. NCBI lineage: Eukaryota > Metazoa > Cnidaria > Scyphozoa > Rhizostomeae > Cassiopeidae > Cassiopea > Cassiopea andromeda. The sequence continues at coordinate 473,653 of WIPJ01000579.1, forward strand.
TTTAGAGATATGAAAGCTTGCAAAGAAATCTGTAGAGTATAGGCATGGGCAAAGTCAATGCAAAACGATATTATTTAATGGCAGTAAAGTAAATTGTGGTTAACACAGAACACTGCCCATTGATAGGAAGGATTTTGCTTAATATTCTCGTACTTAAAACTGTGCTGTTCAGGAACACAATATTTTACCAAACAAACCTCTTGTCGGATATAGTTTATGAAAGTTTTCATAGCGCCCATGCTCCTGACAGGACTAGTTGCCTTCACTGTTAGAATTATACTTTTACGCTTAGCTTTAAAGAAGTAAAGTAATGTTTTCTAGAAATTTGCTTTTATCTTGATAAGAATCATATCTAGGCATAATATTTATTTCTGTTTTTATGGAAGAAGGCCACAGTCTAGAAGCTTAGTCCTGTAGGAGTTATATTGCTACCTATAGCAGTGGAGACATTATATAGACAAATGTTGATGATTTTGATAGGCAGTATTGAGAGGGAAAAAAAGGGAGCATGCGAGAACTCCTATAAATGGGAATGAACATACCTAGCAATGGGAAAGTATCTGAACTGCTTGGCAGCTTCTCCGACGACAACTCCTGAAATATTGCCATCGAAAGAAGAACTGTAATGCCTAAGCTGATTCTTTCACCTGATTTTGGTGGTAGTAAAAATACCAAGAAGATCATGCATGCAATTAGGGCACATGGAATGACAAGATTCATCATGTAAAAGAAATACTTCCTCTTGACTTGCAGCAGTAGTACAACTGTGCTATGATGCCTTTTGTTGAGTCTGTAGAGCACCTGAAATTAAAGATATAAGTATGAATGCACGTATGTATGCAAATATATAAATGTATATAAATACATATAAATGTATATAAATGCATATAAATGTACATAAATACATATAAAGTATATAAATACATATAAATGTATATAAATACATATAAATGTATATAAATACATATAAATGTATATAAGTACATATAAATGTATATAAATACATATAAATGTATATAAATACATATAAATGCATA
>WIPJ01000579.1:476772-489995 GCA_018155075.1 Cassiopea andromeda
CTGTCCGTACACAATATTCAATAATTTTGATATGAGCCTGTCTATGTTCTTCCGTGATGAGGTCGTTCTAGTGATAAAGGTGCTGGATCTTAACACAAGCTCCAAAGAAGACGCCAGAAAGAGGATGGTTGAAAGTTTGGCAGTGATTTACTTTGGCATTATAATGCATTATTAACAGCTTTAATTTAAAAAGTATAGTGTTTCAGTTTTCATTGTTGAAAACATAGGTATGACCTTGCCCTTCAAAATTTATGCATGTTCAATTCAAATGTAAGACTGATTTTTTTAGAAATTTCAAACTTTCGTGCATTCGAGTTACAATACTGCTTTTGGATAATCTTTTGCACTATCGATACAATCTTTATTATTCTCTTCCACTTCCGTTATGCTTTGTGATGAAACAAGATAGCATCAAAGGTTCGAATACATTTTTTCATTTTAAGGTGAATCTACACCTTTAGTACTAAGGATCAATCTTAGGATCAATCTAAGGCTTCGAAACCAGAAAATTTTAAGAATACCGAGGCTCAGAGAAATTTAGGTATTCTTTACATAAAGGAGTGTAGCCTTTTAGGAAAAGTTGGTGGAAAAATGTCTAACTGAAGGCAGTTTCCTTTTTGCAAAGGATTTTGTTTTTGTTAACATCATGCTGAATATACTAGAGGTGAATTTTTCTTAATTTCTTCAATTGTCTTCCGTGGGCCGGACTTAGCAGATCTTATCATTTATGATGAGGTCTCAATGTTGGGTGACATTTTTGTGATCCTTACCTCTTGCAGGGTGGTCCTCGTTGAGCTTAAATGGATTTTATGTTGGTGAATTAGCGGATATGAAGCTTTACCCAGCGATAAATTGTTGACTAATACAGAAGGACAAGAGATGCTGCTACTTACTCTTTCTTGCAGTAAGCGAGCTTGTGCCATTTCCCATTCACCATTTTTCTCATACTCTGATCGATCGCCAATTGCATCGGGATCATTTACTTTTAGCTGGAGATATCTCTCATCGAAATTCCACGACCCAAACTGTTGCTTGCACGCTTGTTCATCGAATGGGAAAAAAGTGACATCAATTTCACATGTGCTTTTGTAGAAATCCACGTATGTTAAGGTGCAATTCCCTTCATGGTCTATCATCACCATTAACTCTTCTTGGATTTGGTCTGCATCTCTATCAACTTTATTACTTGTTGCACTAGGGCAAAGGCAATAGAGTAAAGTTCTTGGGCCTGGATAAAAGTAACACTACCCAGGCGCGCAACTAGGGGGTCCTGGGGGCCTAGATCCCCCGGTCTTTTCAGCAAATGAACAAAAGTGCCTTCTTTTAGTGCCATCTCTATATCAAAAAGGGCGTTTCCCTAAGACAGAAAAGGCGTGATGGTGAAAATGTTCCGCGGGCTCTGTCCATAGACCCTTTTCTCTCCCTTTCGTGATAAGAAATAGCAATAAGAACAATCTTCAGAGCAACGATACCAGTAAACCTCTCACAGTATTCTCTCCAGTTTAGAATCTGAAAAACAATATTCACAAGCCGTATCTCCTTTTAAAAAGGTTTGATGTGCCCTTTTTCGTGGATTGGACCTCTGCCTTTGAAACGTCCTAGTTGCATGCCTGAGGCTGTAAATCATTCAAAACATTTCCTTTTATAAGAAGAGACTTCTCTATAGAAGATCAACTACTGCTTACAGTAGGCAAGTCGTAATCTTCATTGTCAATTTAATGTGGAGTACTACCGAAAGGACAAGTTTATGCGGATGCTTAGATATGAGCTAGATTAAGTAGTAAAAAGAGTGCATTGTGGAATGGAAGGTGATTTTCTATAAACAGCTACTAAAGCATCATTTCTCAAATAGTGGGGTACGACCCTCAAGGGGGCGTGATGCAATACTAGAGGGGGTATATGAACCGGGGAGCAGGTATGCATATACAATTTTGATCGACAGTTGTCTTATTTATAGCGAGTGGGGGGCGCAAAATAGTATCTCTTTCCATGAGGGGCCTTGCAAAAAATAAGTGAGAAGCACTGTACTAAAGAATTTACCTGTTGAATAGATGTATCTTTGGACTCCAAATTTTTCCTCTTGGAACCAGAATTTCAGTAATGTTACCATAGTTTTCTGGGTTCCAAATGAAAGCAGGGTTGTTCCATTCCTGGAAAAATCATCAAAATTCTCAGAGGGTCATTAAGTCGTTACGTCACATCTATTTTGCCATTTTTGAGACCCCTTTCTCCCCTCTTAACGCTCCATAGCATAACCTTCCAAATGCGTCAAGCAGAATCGTAACATGTTAAGCAGGAATAGCACTACAGGGGGTGTTCCCAAAATTTTACTGAGCCCCCGTTGACACCTAATTTTAGAACATTACTACGTACTGTCTGTACACCCCTCTCTGATAAAGGAGTTACCTAACGGGTGAATTATCCCTAAGTGCAACAAATATGATTGATGCAAAGTTTCATAAGGTTTTTGGGTAACGTTAGATAAAATCAAAGAAACAATAGTATGAGAAACTTGATACCGCAACTAGTGAAAATTTAACCCATCGAGTTATTCAAGAGTTGACATAACCGATTGTTTGATCAGTATTCATAGCTGCCTTTTCACAGCTAAAAGGATTTATTGTTGCATGTCTAGTTCAAACTATATTTCACAAAAGCCCGTAAAAATCAGAATGGTTACTGGGTAAACTACACCATTCATTTTGAGTGATATCTACAATTCAAATTAACCAGGTTCTTTTGTTCCGATTTAGCAGTAGTCCCGCTTAATTTTCAGCTCCTCTTTCGGATTTGTGTCGTTCTTCCGTATCCTCAAAAATTTCCAGCTCCTTCAATTTCTAGTCATGTAGATTGACGTCATAGGTACCCATCTATTTACATTGAGACAAGCTGTTATCATGCCTCTGCCCTCTGATCAAATTGGTGCCGTGACCCGGACTTCAGTTGCTGCTGTTGACTGTTCGACTTCTTTTACACTGGTCAACATGAGTTTTATTGTCTGGCTAAAATTCTGGCGTTTGGGGCAATTTACTTATGCTGATTACGAATGTGAACCCCTTTTCTCTCCTATCATGTCAGGAAACTTTTATATTTGCGATTTAAATGTTTGTATTTCTGTGTTTTGTTACATCATAATTATTTCGGGGTCATCCATAAAGGATGTCGGGAAATTTTTGCTAGTTTTCAACATCGTCCCTCCCCCTGTCCACACCTGTCCACTTTTTGCTTAACGACCCCTCTTCCCCGTGCGGGCAATGAGTTGGAGGAATTTTAAAGAGCTGTAGATTCTATGAAAAAATAACAGCTCATTGAAAAAAATGTGCATACTGCTATGGCATAAAATACAATGGCGCTTTTAGGAATGTGATGAGACACCCCCTCCCAATGTGTACAAAGCTGCAAGAAAGTTGGTAATAATGCAGGGGACTTAGCATTCCGTTTAAAATAGTGCTCCCTTGATCTTGTTCTAGTTCATAGTTGGTAGAATGTTTGGAGATGTTCCCCCCAAAGGAAGTTCAAGGCACATCTCTGGGTGTCTTAGCCATTAAATGGAACCCTTGTTTTAGAACGTATTTAGGGTTGATCTAGAAGTCGTGCTTTACTCGTGTCTTACTCGACTCGAATCAATTGCAATTAAGATCGACAAAAGCGCGACTAAAGCTCATGAGAGAAATTCAATTTGATTTAGACGTCGAGGTTTCACCGCACCTATTCCTCACAAAGGAAGTATCAAGTTAACGGTTACGAAGACATAAGGAAGTTTATTGGAATGCTTATTTTCACTAACTTTGGGAGAAATTCATCAGCGTATCTATTTTCTACGAAAGTATGCAAGCTACGTTTTCGCTAAGCTTCCCTTTTAAGCTTTGTTTGGCGGAGAGGACAAATACGTCACGTGTACTTTAACATAGATATAGACTCTCTTTGCAGCCTACAAGGTCATACCGCTTTGTTTATGAGAGTAATCCTCAAAGCACAGCTCCATTGCGTTTGTTGCAATGTCTATATATTGAGTCAGTTGAGTTTTGGTGCCTAGAATCAATCTATTACACATGCGCAAAGTGATGTAATTTGCGGAATTCATGAGATAGTAATTGATTCGAGTCGAGTAAAGCGCGAGCAAAGCAGGACGTATAAATCAACCCTAAACCAACCCTTAGCTTGCAACGAGCTCTATCATAGATATCACTCAATGATTGACAGATAAAGCCTGATTCACAGAATAGCGTAAAAATCACTTGATAGCTCAGAAATCACATGATCGCCTATCTAACTGCATGAATCAAAAATTTGCAAAAAGTTACTTCTTGTTTAATACATCTATGGATCGGCTCTGATATTTCAAATGCGTACCTCACGTATTAGAAGCTTTGATGTGATAGACTGTCCTTTTTCGCTCTGTAAAATACATCAATTTTGCAAATTAGAATAAAAAATGCAAATTATTACATAAAATATGCGATCACAGTTTGAAAGCCTTTCTAAATATATCGTTGAATAACACTCTAGAACACGTGACAGATCATTACGTCACCTTTATAGTGATTGGTCAATACGCTTGTTTTGCCTAACAAAACCGCGGTTTTTGGTGGGCAAAATAAGTTCACTGATCAAGTATAATAAAGATGACGTAATTGTTTGTCACGTGTTCTAGAACCTTATTAATGCTTTGATGCTTTGAAAAAATGATAGGGCAAGTTATCAATATTGTTACAACCACCTATAAACCACCTAAAATTTCTACTTCACGATCTGTTCATTCGCCTATTCACCTTGTTATGAGATATTCCCCGCGGATTGCAGTTTAACTCCTCCGTATCGTTGAATGTTGAACAAATAACTTTCTTACTGTTGCTAGCCATCGCAAAATGTCAAAACCATTCTCGATTTAATTTTGCCTTATTTGAAGTAAAATATTTGCATGAGGATTTTTCCAGTATTATACTGATGGTCAAATAACTATCAATGAAAACAAGCAGACTTCTACAACTTCAGATTTTGCTAAATCGGATAATAAAGCTCGGTCAATTAAATCGAGTCATTTTGTATTTTCTTTAAAATTTCAAAGTTTGTCTTTGTTCCTTTATACATTTGCCGCTTTTCATAAGCTTTTCTAAGCTTTCAAATTGATTACCCTCCTATTTGCTCTTGGCTACCTAATCTTATAACTCTTCTTTTCAATAAGTAGCATCGACATTGATATTATGGGCAAGCTTCAACGTACTGAACCACGCATAAGATACTTAAGTAATATCCTACCTGTCACAAAATTTTGAGTACTACGTAAATATTATTCATTTGGTTTTGAATGTAATTTTCTTGAATTGGTACATTTGAAGGGACGCTCAGCTTTATTAGAAATCGAAGAAGCAGAATGATGGTAAAAAGTCGTATTGCCACAATAACATTTTGTTGTCGTTTTCGTTCTTAGAATTCTTGAAATATGAACGAATTTTTAGAAATTCTTAGACTTAATTAGCAAATAGGAGCATGTTTTTGTCAAACATGAAATTTTTTAAAGTTAGATAATACATCAGAAATTGCAAAGAAATCCTGAAGGTCAAACCTCTTTCTGTGTGCAAAAGGTACTGGAATTTGTTGCATTCCGTCCAAAGTTGTAATAAAATTGCAGTACCTCTATCTGTACTATGTTAAGCTACTTTTTGTGGTTATTACTATATTAATTTCTACACCATTGTATAACATTGCATCTAACTCGAATCACATGTCATTCTATAAACGCAGTACATTTTAAGACTAAAAATTTCCTACATGCAAATCTCACTGTACGTGGTATTATGAGTTGATATTCTGTATCTCAATCGTCACAAGCAGCTTGAAGATAGTAAAGACTATTATAAGCAGTCATTCCTGGAAGGGGATGTTGTTGTAGCTTTACTGTATTTCAATATATAACCACCCTTATAGGTTTTGTACCTAAGTCATTATAAACATTGAATATGAAGAAAACTTATTTAGCTGCGAAGTGATACTTATCGTTGAAAGTCACTTACAATTTCATCAATTCGCATTAGCTGCATGGAAAGATAGACATCAACTGCTTTTCTTCTCCTCATTGAAGGTATGGTCTTGTTACCTTGCGAGATGATCCTTTCTTTTAACATTGCCTCCAAGGTATCATCTAGAAAGTAAGTTAAAGTACACTTTCTTTTCAAACTTCGCTGTTTTCAATAACATATTACATATTGAGATTTTAAAACGCTCTGAAGAAGGCAACCTACAATTGCATAGTTTGGTGCAACGTAATAACTAGTCCAATATTGTTTTTCAATATTGTAGACAGAGGAGTCAGATGCAGGGTTAGAAAATGCTTAGGCCAGGTGAGGTCCATGACTTATCACGACAGAAGAGGATGTAGTACGTTATGTGGATGGTGATACTTGTGATTCGTTGAATCAAATCTGAAGACAGTGTTTATAAGAATATCAAGGCTCGTGATCATTGATATTTGAGAGTATTCTAGGAATCATACAAGTTTCATGCTTTGTCAATAATTTTTGTGCATTCGAATCATGACACTGCTCCTAGATTAACTTTTGCATCATCGATGCAATGCTAACTATTCTGTTCCTCTCTTGCTTTGGTTTATGATGAAGTAAGAGTTACACCTTTGGTGCTTGAGAATAATTAAAGAATATTCTAAGCCTCAAAGCCAAAAAACCTTAAGAATGTTAAGGCTTAGTAAAAGTTTGGCATTCTCACAAAAAGAGTGTCTTTCACAAACAATCGCAAAAGGGTAACTAAAGCTAAATTCCAAACGAAATCTAAACCTGAGTTTTGGAGAGCAAACCAGCTGTTTACTTACAGCTGATACTCATTAAATGCAAACTTGGTGTAAGATTTATGGTTTTAAACTATAATCAACCTGCATCTTCATTCAAAATTAATTCGACAGGTAGCGAATGAATAGTTACAAAAATTTAATGAAAAAGAAGAGCGCGTTTCTGCATAGAAGAGTCTCAGAATTTAATCTAAGGATAGCTAGAAGCTTGCGTTCTCTATGTATTTCTGAATTTCATTCTCAATATCTATACTGCATTTATTTCAAACAATGATGGTGCTTAGATAATTTATTTATCATGATTGTTTGAGTCTGAAGATAGCAGAATGGCGAAAATGTTAAAGTCCTTTTCCGCGCCACATGGCGCAAAGGGCGGCGCCTATGTCTGTTGCTATAGCCCTAGGCCACGCGTCTGAGAATGCAGTGAAAGCTACAGCAGGGGGCTACCAGACTTAAAATTCAGTGATTTGATAGGTAGTATGTCAGCATTCAATATCCTACATCTTGGTCATTATTTTTTAGATCGAGCCGAAATTGGTCAATAGTAGCCATTTCTATATGCTTTTTTAGAATTTAAAGCCAAACTTAAAATATTTTAAAAATAAAAATCTTCTTGACGTCATATAAATGACCTCTATGAGGGGTGGCATTTTGTGTAAGGGTTTGACAAATGGATCAAGGAACAATGGAATGAAGCTCTGTGAAGGCTTTTTCTAGCTGCATGCTCTAGAATACCTAACAATTGGGGGTGATAGGAATACTTGGGAGTTGAGAAATTTCCTGAAAATTGATATTTAGATGATTGGGATAAATTGGGTTGGGGTAGCTGGAAAAATTATTGCCATGTATGTTTCGATGAGATGTTTTCACATTTTCCTATATTTTGCGCTGAGAAGACGTCTAAATAAGCGAATAAGAAATAATGTTCATTTGAATAAACAAACCTAAGGAAAAGCTCAATATCTTGCAAGAAATCCTCAAAAGTATCAATTGACAGAGTTGAAGTAAGTGTGAAGTGGTAGAAAAATTTGAAAGCTACTAATCAGGGAGAGGGAGACGACTGTTCGGTGTTCAAGAGTGTGCAATCTGACTGAGTCCTATTAAATGGAATAAGGCTCTGATAAAAGATATGCAGTATGAGATCATTGGCATCTGTATTTGTCTGCTATTGGTACTAAATCCAGCCAAGCCCGTAGCTAGGCCTGTGTTTCAGGGGTATCAAAATTGTCCTGGAGGAACCACGTAGTAAAAAGTCACGTGAGTTTGTTTCATACTTTACGTTATCACAATCGAATGGATTAAGTGTGTGTGCAGGAGAGGCCTAGCATTCTAGTATGTTACAAAGGCAAGGTTGAGCTCAACCAAAATTTCAGGAGATCTCTCCTTAGCTATAAAGATAAAGCAACAATAAGAAATTGCAAAAACATTTCCAGGAGTGGTAAAAAGCTGGAATTCTGTTATCCATGGGTGGCATGTGGCTATGGGCCTGAGTCCAGCCCATAATTGATATTGAAAGTAAGGTTTAAAAATCATGAATATCTGACTCATGGAAACACTTCAGTATGCACAAGAGCGGCTTGAATGCAATTCAATTTGCAAATTTTCTTTCTAAACCGTGTTTCTTCTAATATATCTAAAGCCCCACCGATCATAAATTATTAATCTGAAGACACTAAAAGGCCTTGCTCTTAGTGTTTGAATCATCTTAGACTCTGCCGAATTTAATCAAATCGTATCTATGCCATCCTACATCAACTGCATGTTTTTTCATAAGAAACCAATTTACAAGTAACCTATTACTACATCCCCTAAAATTTAAGAACTTCAAGAAATACAGAAAAAGACTAAGAAACTTTAAACAAATAGCCATAAGTGTAGGAGACGGAGGCAGGGGGCTGCAACTCCCCCAAGTTGGGCAAAAATCCGTTTCACTCGGGCAAATTTTCTCAAAGACCGATGGGAATTTCGGGCAACTTTTCTGCCTGCTCCCCAGCTCTATTTGACATTTCGGGCAGAAAATTTACAGCCCCCTAAATTTGACGTCCTCCTACTCCCATGCAAATAGCACATTGAAACCGTTACCTGCTTCAACGTGAGGCTGATCCAAATGAATGTGAACATAATATTACTTTGGAATTTAACTCGCACTGACGTATCTTGTTTATTATGAGAAAAATAGTTTGCTACATTCACGTTTAGTGTACGCTTTTATTGTAATTTTATTTGTAAAGTTAAGAAGCTTTTAAGAAGTTTTTAAAACTAATATGCTGCAAAAGTTAAGAAAATATAGTACTAGGCCTTGAGCTAGCTGGGTTTCTTATAAAAAAGCGTGTAAACAGAAAAGACGTTCTAACACAAGAAAATTTTAAGACATTTAACACTCTATAGCCGCTACCTCAAAGATTCTGTGTTGGGAGAGATAATTTGCTATAATTACAGTTTAAAGCATTTAACTTTTTTATGGACAATGTACGCTTTTTATAAGACGCATGTCTATAAGAAACATGAGGCTGAAATTAAGCAAAAATTAAGAAGCATTTAAGAAAAATAAACAAGCTGAGTTTCAGACAATAATATGAAAAAACTGGTTTTACAAGAAAGTTTTTATTCAACCAGAAAAGATATAGAAAAATCTTTAATTACATGGCTCACAAAACCTAAACGTTTTAATTTCTGCATCACAGTTGCCTAATCTGAGTTGTTTTAGTTATTTGAAGTCTTAACGATCTAAGAAAAAGGCAAATATATTAAAGACTGGATTTCAAGAAATGTTCAGAAACGTCCAGGCTGAAGGTGGAAGGTTTGTTTCTTACAAAAAAGCATGTATGCCCCTTACAAGAAAGCTCATACTACAAGGTTTTATAAGAAACATATCTATAAGAAATATGAGCCTGATATCAGACAAAATTTAAGAAATATAGGCAAGCTGAGTTTTAAATAACAACCTGTAAAAACTGTTTTTACCGGTAAAATTTTGATCAAACTACCAAGAAAATCGAATTAACATCCAGTCTATGCCTCACAACACCCGAGTATCCTTTATCTGGATTGTTGTTGGCATTGGAAGTCTTTAAGTTTAAGAAACATTTAAGAAACATTTAAGGCTGGATTTGATGAAATATTAAGAAACATCCAAGCTGAAGCCAGTGTGTGTGTTTCCTATAAACAAAAGTGTATTGCATGACTTTTGGAGCATGCGTTTACATTCTTTAACTGCTTTCAGTGTTCACCTTACGCATTTGACACTAAAAATTTTCTGAAATTTCAGGTAATGCATAGCCTTGAAACTTTTCTGATCAGTCCATCAGAGAAACAATGAAAGCTGGAGAAATGTATTACCTTATCGGTGAAAAGTTTGTCAGTGAAAAGTGACGAATTTCCTCCCTTTGGACGAAACTTCTAGCCGACGAAATATTTTAACCGACGAAATAATCAACCGACAAAAGCATTTAACCTACGAACTTTTCACCATTTCTAGAAATTTCACTTTTCGTGATTTTCGATAGATATTAGGCTATTTATTAAGAACAACGTTGATATGTTTCGACAATGAAATTCTAGTCTCTCAGAATGACTTGGGAATACTGTCCGTCATTTTTTCTACAGCTAAAAACAAACAAACAAACAAATACAAACTACAAAACTACAAAAACATTTTATTGTAGCACCTGCAGCGAGAAAAGACACACAGTCACCGCGTCCTCACTGCAGATGCCATTTATAATTTCTCTTTAAGAACTCCAATGTGTCCCAGGAGGAATCCATGTAAGCCTCACATCAAATGTGAAGCAGAGAACTATGACTTAAGCTTTATAGGGAAGATAAGCGATTCTTAGCACGCTAGGAATGACAGAGAGAAAAATGTAAACCAGAGATATCTGGCACATCTGCATGTAAAAAAAGAACGGAAAAAGGAAACCACACAATATAAGAGGTTAGAAGAACATCTGCCGACACACAGCGTCATGTAATAACAAAAAAGGTTTTTTCACGATTTTACTCCTTGAAAGATTCAAGATTTGAAAATCTATTAAATGTTCTCGTCAGTTAAAAGTGACGAATTTTCTCCTGTTTGACGAAACTTTTAACCGATGAAAGATTTTAACCGACGAAGTATAACCCCGACGAACTTTTCACCGATAAGATAAAGCATTCTCGTGATAACGAGTGAGAGTGTAAAGTACGACTTTTTCCAAAATTTCCAGGGAATAAGATTGAGCTTTTCAGATATTGCAATGTATATACATTACCGGGCCGTTTTAGGCCAGCCTTTGATGACGCTAATTTTCCCCCTAGTGGCTTTAGAAGGACCGGCGTTTAAAAGGGCTGCCGTAAAAAGGGCTAAAAATTAACGATTTTTGGCAAAGCAGCGGCGTTATTTTTGTAGCTCCTATTTTTGGGACCATTTACTTAGGAGTTCATCAGAGAAACGGGTCATTTGAAATGCTTTTCTTTGATTGTGGGGGTGGGGAGGAGAGATTTGGAGACGCTGATATACGCAAATATACTCGAATTAGAAACCCATATCATCGGTTTGGAAATAAGAATCAACGTTCAACGGAACTGAAAGAATTTGCGATACGCTCCTTTTTATGAGAAAAAAGTTTTTAAGAATATTGCGGCTCGCATTCTCTGATATTTACAAATAATGCAAGGACTTATAACCTTTCACTATCATACTTTTTTAGTGGCGTAAACCGTGGCCAAAAGCGACGGTTGACCAAATTTCTTCCCTGGCGTTATAAAGGCCGGCGTTAAGTTAAAACCGGCGTGAAAAGGGCCAATAAAGTAGTCGATGGTTACATTGCAAGTATCTGAAAAGCTCCATCTAGAGATATTCGCTTGTGCCTCCATTCCAAGAGGACCGGCTTTAGCTGCTTTGCAGACAAACTATATAGAAGAAATATAATAACATGACAAGAAAAGTGGTCTTAATTTCTAGTGAATCAATCTGAAATATCTCAGAGTTACCCAACAGTATAAAAAATTGCAAAAGCCAAAAGTATAAGCCAAAATTTCTTGATAAAACCCAAATGCATAAAAAAATTGAAAGGTGCACACGAGAATTGTAATACAGCCTCGATATGTAGTATCACAGAAAAGTTCTCAAAAGTATTTGATCAAAACTCAAATTTTTCCCCAAAGTATCGAATGGACTTTTCCGTACAGAGAAGATTCAAGTGACCCCCTGGATCATAATTCTCAACAAAGGTTTACTTTTCTCTCTCGTTATCTTCCATTTTATTTGTAGAAGAGCATTTTATCGTAAAAGCTATTCAAAGGAGCTACTGTAGCTCTACTAACACACAAAAACATTGGATCTACTGTAGCTCTACTAACACACAAAAACATTGGATCTGAAAGTCGTGTGTGCTGAGTTGAAAAATTGCAATACAGCAGTTGCTGCTGTTATATCGGTTTTACAACTGTTTGAGCGCATGATTTATCCAAGATGCACAATCATAGGATCTAAGGGGAGTTGTCTGGACCATCTGCGAGTGTCGTATTTTGACAAGCATTGTCATACTCAAGAGTTGAATTCTGAATATCTAATCAAGAATTTGCAAGATCATCCTGAAAATACGATCACTGTGTTTTCAAACGTAATTGGATAACAACCAATATGATGGCCAACTAAGACAACACAACTTTCGGAATATGTATGGATTTATATCATATATGCACAAAGGTCCTATCTTCGTTTCACCAGTTCGTTTGAATTTGAAAATAAGCACACCTGAAGATAGTATGTCAAATTGCATATACATAACGTTGCAGATAAGAAGGGCACGGCATGTATCATCTTTTTCTATATGATGGACCACCATCTTCACTTTGGAGGATGTCCCTTTCGCTTAAGTTAAATTTCGGCTTTTACAATTAAGCATACAGCTATACAATGGAAGCTCATACTCATCTGCCATAAAGTTAGCTTCAACAGCATAGGCGTCAAATCTTGATTGGCTAAAAAAGGAATCACCATCGAAGGATTCCTGCCAATAATGTTGCGAGAACTCGTTCGAGAAGCGTGTTTTGGCGGTACATAGTGTACTTTCTTTGTGAAAAGGGATCATTCACTCTTTACGTAACGCCTATAGGGAGAAGGGGGGTCACTGGATTGGCTATGAAGCGTTACGGAAAAACAGAGGGGAAGGGGGGTTTACACAGTGCCGTTACGTAGCGCTAGAGAGTTTTCAGGCCAGCCATTTTCAGCAATGAACAAACGTTTGCAAACACATGCATATTTCTTTAAGCAAAATGCCTGATCTTTCATTTACCATGTGTATATTTGAGGAAGTTTTGTGAGAACTGGTGCATCTAACGGCTGGAGGAGTATGCACATGTCTCTTTCCTTAGGACTCTCTGCATCTAATCTATTGCTATGTCATCTGTCAGCAGGCTGAAAGTGTAATCCATTGTT
>WIPJ01000579.1:492776-511173 GCA_018155075.1 Cassiopea andromeda
GGGGCTACGCGATTTCATTACGTAGCGGTAGGAGGGGAGTCGAGTCTTGTGTTCCTTCTGGAAATGTTAATTGAAGCCTTCTGAACATGCTTGCGAAATATTTTTCAATTATTCGAAAGAATGTATTATCAGTTTTTTCGCAAAGAAAGTATATTATTTAATACCAAAACACGCATCTCGAAAAAATTCTCGCAACATCGTTGGCAGGAATCCTTCGATGGTGATTTCTTTGCTAGCCAATCAAGATTTGAAGCCTATGCTAGCTTTAATAACATTATGGAGTATCTAAGTGGGTTTTAGTTTTAGCTGCTTTACACAAAAATGATCATATCTTGGCTCCTTTCAACTGCAATGGCTTTCATTCAAAGAGCAAGAATAGATAACAAAGGTCTAAAGGCATAACAAAATTGAGGACTTTTAAGCAAAGGTTTAAAAAATTTCAAGGAAAGCCAATAAGCGTCCATGAGGCAGTGTTCCGCTGATGAAATAAATCAGGAAAAGTCCAAAGAATGGGTTAAAGAGATTCAGAAAGTAAGAGCAAAGGAAGCAAAAAAGCTAGCCATTTTGAGTAAAAGCAAAGTTTAATGTGGACAAAACTATTTTCAAGCTAATTATATTTAATACAATTAACAATCTTCACAACACTTCTTGATCGCATGAAATGCATGTGGAGTTTGTAACGAGATAAGATGTTGGAATCCAGAGATATTTTGCAAAACGGTATCATACTTCCTTTTCTGTTGTAATTCTCTTTTTTGTTGGTTTTTTTAGGCACTGAATGAAGACTTAAGCAAAATAGAAAGATATATTCTGCGGTACGACACTTGCAAGAAGTCTACAAAATGAACAAATAGAGCTTAGTCTTATAGCGAGAAGCCTGGGTAACAGGACGCTTTACCTAAGCTATTGGTATCATGAAATTGATGACAATCTATTCCTTACCTTATAACCCCATAATCATCATTATCATTATTTATAGATGGCTACAACAATAGTTGTTAAAAACTAATTGAAGTATTGCCTCCAGTCTTGCCACCTGAGGTGTCAAGGAGATGTGCACGCTTCTAATAACCTTCCTAGAGGCATATATACCTCTTGCAAGTTAAAGGAATAATGATAGACTTGCTAAAAATTGCATAGTGTTACGAAGCAATGATGCTATATATTACGCTACCACGCAATACCATGCAACACATTGCAACAAAACACAATACAACATAACGCGATAAACCCTAGCACAATACTTTACAGTGCAATACAATGCAACGCAACGCAATGCGGTATACTACAACACAATTCTAAACATCATGATGCAATATTGCATGAGACAATAAAACATTATACTACAAAGTACAATGAATTAGCACTATGCAAAGTAATTTACTACAACACATTACAACACAACATGATACAATACTTATTGCACAAGACAATATATCATAATACTATACAGTGCAGTGAATTAACACTATGCAAAGTAAAATTCAATTCAATTCAATTTACTACAGTACAATTCAATAAAACGCGATACAGTACAACAGTTTGATTTTGTTTAATATACTATGAGAATTGGTAGTTGGAATCCCAACATGCTGATGGCTGACAAGACATGATAATGCGTTATTGACAAAAGGAAATAGAAACGTTGATATCCTTTGCAAGCAAAATTCAGCCTCATTAAAGGCTTGAAGGATAAACTACAAAATTATGAGTATAGGTGTTAGAATAAAGTCTTCAATACCAATAACGTTTTTCACTAAGTGCGAGATTTTTTAGTTGGCCCAAAGGATATCGAAATTGTGATGAATTCTCTTATGTATACAGATAAAATCTGTTATGGCATCTCCAACACTGAAAAGAACAGGTGAAGATCAAGACACCGATCACACGATATCAGATTCAAATGGATCCGATATGCTTTCGTACCATAATGCCTATCCGTCTGCACGACAGCAATGATAAATCCGATATAAAATCAGTGCGCTTATGTGTTCGATATGGAGTGAACATGGTATCGTGTAGACTCATGAATCCGATATGAATTCACACCTGATTTGTAATGAGGCTATATGTAACAATAGTCTTCAACAATGAGAAAAACTTTCAGTTCAATCCGACATTGTGTGAACCGGATCCAAATTTGCCATAATCTGCATGCATTCAGCTTCAGCTGTGTGGGATGAACTGAAACGTTTGATAATCATGTGAACTAGCTAGCTTCGAAATAAATGGAGATCTGACTGGGCGATGGGTAAATTTTTATCAAAAACTAGTATCTCTCTTTGGTAGCATTGTCCTGCTTTGTTGATATTCTGATTTTCGAATGGTAAAATATTTTCACAGATGACTCAAACTCCTACTGAATATATTTGCTTTGGTGTACTCAATTCGTGACTGAATAGAGCAATTATAGGTAGCATGAATTTGAAGCAAAATTATCTAATCTGCAACAATATTGTGGCATGTTTAATCTCAAATACTATTGGGAACGATAAAACGTTTGAAAATCCGATATTTATGGGGAATCCTAACTTGAGCCAAAATTCACTTCTCTGTTGACCAAAATTAGACATTCCAACTCTTACAACAGATGAGCATTAAGTGTGTGCAATTAGAAGATGAACGAGTAATAGGTTAAAGGAAATGCCTATCAGATGCCGAATTAATGATGCAGACTTTGCATTGAATTGGTACAATATGGACTGGTCATTGATCTACTAGTATTTGGAAGCACGCCAGCTATATACTTATTTGTTATGCATCATTAGAAGGAGACTACTACTCACGAACTTTCTTCAGTTCTGATCAGCTTCAGTTATTAACACAAATATTAACTTTTAGCAGTCTGTTGGCTGGGTATCATTAGGTGTAGTTGTGAATAATACATCTTTTCTTCATGTTAATTTTTGCGCATGAAAAGAGTCTTTCGCTAGACTAAAGACAGTCATAAATTAATATTTGTTAAGGATATTTAGACAAGACGTCATACAAAGCAAAGCTTTACTATAAAAACCCAGACGACGAAAGGGAAATCTACAATTGAAAGTTGGTTTGTATTCCCCCAAGCGAGGCTAGCGCATAAAAAGATCGTAGGCAAATACCTGAAAGATACCACAAGAAGATGGTTGTCTTGTACACATATCACTTGCCTCGGAATGAGGATGTAAAAGTAATAACGTTGGCGAACTTCAATTTCCCAAAACAACGTCTCTTAATGGAAGCATTTGGTGTAAATTGACGCTCCCAGCATGATGAGTTATAGAGTTAGCTTCCTAGTACCTCTGATTAGATCTATCACATCCGTTGGTTTATTAGTGGAAGACCTTAAAGCATTGCAGTCTTCTAGTGGGCATCTATTCTTAATAGCACAGAGTTGTCAGTTTCGTATCAGTTCTAGTCCCGTCTTAGCTCTAGCAATTACAACTCAAAATTTTGTCCGTTTGGAATTGGAGCTCTTACTTTTTTACAGCTTTAGTAGGAGAACTGATCCATCTTTATGCGTCAGTTACCTCTTTCCATTTCCAATTTGCATGAAGTAATGCATGCATGGAGTAATGGCATAGTGGTTAGTGTGCATGCCTCCCGTGCGGAAGGTCTACGGTTCGAGCCCGACTCGATGCTGTGACTGAATGCTCGCTTACTGTTCACCCAGCAGCAAATGGGTACCCAGTGGGAACACTGGGGAGATAAAGGGAGCGAGGAAAGGAGCTGGCCGCCCTACCTCACATGCCGATGGCTCAGCATAAGTGTCCTCTCTAAAAGGCACTCTCCTACTTGCGAAAGTATACGGGACTACCTTTACTTTTAATGCAAGCGCAGCCACAAATGAATTGGAATCTAAAATCTTTCCAGCAGGTTACAATGAAGCAAGAGACTAGCGAGTTGCCCAAAAAGCCATGTCCTTAAATTCTAAAAAAACAAAGGGCATTGTTTGATTTTTACTTTTAGCGATTTAATTTAATTCATTTTCCAAACTATGAGTCAAACTATTGAACACCTGATGATCAAACTTATCTTAGAATTGAAAAAGGCCAAGCTCAGTGTTTACCATATGGTTAGCAATCGTTTGCTGTCCCTAATTGGCCTGCAGCGATTTCCCAGTTGCGTATTTTCGGACATTCCCACATGTTTTGGCATGAGTTCTCAATAAGGGGGGCTTAAAAAGAACGTTTGAAGAGCCACGCCCTTTGGAAGTGTTCAAAGTAATTCAAATTTATTCTTTAATATTCCACTGAACACCAAATATGTGCCAGATTATAAAGTTGCTATGAAATGTGAGCACATTTTCAAATGAGTTTGTAGGTCTTGAGCAGTGTAAACAAATTTAAGAAAAATGCTCAACAACTTAGACTTATAGGTGACTGAGCCCCTAAAACTTCCACGGATTTAACAAGGGGGCTACGCCCGCTGAGCCCCCAAGACTAACTTCCGCTCTTGATCTATTTCATACAATATGCTGCCTAACTTTCTCAGGCTGAACACTGTTTATGTACGTTGTGTGTATGTATGGCAATTGTTATGGGAGTTGTTTGCAAGGAAAGAGACTAATTGCAATTTGAGAATTAAAAACATCCTCACACTTCTTACAGCATCGACACCTTCGGCACAAAGTCGATATCATTTAGGGGGTAGCATACTTTGGAACAGTACTGATGTGATTAAGAGCAGCAATAGAGTCTTTAACTTTATTTAAAACATTTAAACCTGGTCTAGTGAAGTTTAAATTGTAGCATTTGTATATAGTTTTGTAACATTGTGTAACTGTAGCATAATTTTCTGTTAGTTGGTAATTATTGGCTTTGCTCATCAGCATAAACTATCACGGCATACAACTGTAAATAAAATGCATTAATATTTTTATCATTCATTTGCTTGTATACTCTCTTCTCTCCTTCAACACATTCTAAAGAGGTAGTTGCCATTCCTCTTATCAATACAGTCAGTGATGTGCCGAGACACCTTCTGCTGGGGGGGGGGGCGTTTTGACCGATTGACCAACTATTGTTACTAAAAAACAAACGGCCACAGAAAATACTGTTGCCACCTCTCTTCCAGCAAGGCTGCCTTTTGACCGACTTCCTTGCACATTTGAAAATATTGCGAGGGGGGCGCGATGCCCCCACGCCCCTTAATCGGTACATCCCTGAATGCAGTAGTAACGCAGTTGGCTCTGGTCTCAGAGGTGGCGCCAGGACTTTCCAACGAGGAGGTGGGTCTTCCGACGAGGGAGCTACAATACGTTTAGCAGGGTACTATAACTGCTAAAAGTCCTCTGACAAACAGTTCTTCACCTTCCGACGGGTGGGCGAGCATATTCCGACGAGAGATGGAATAGCTTTCCAAGCTCTTTCCAAGCATCACCCCTGTCTGGTCGCTTGCTTTTGTACAGTCCATTAGAATGCTGATCTATAAATCATCAGTTCCAGGTTATAGCTTTATCTAATTTCTATATCTTTTTCGCTTTTCATTTTTGTTTACGTTTCTGATCGCTTTGTTTTCAGAAATCCTTTTTGCTAATGATCCATTCTATCTCACCTGTCTATGACATACAAACCATCCACAAAAAGTTTTTCCTGCAGAAACACTACCTATAGATCCAAGCCTTTTGCCTCACCTCTCTCACAGAGTTCTATCATCAAATTTCTGCCTTCTTCACGCCATCTTAAGTGCAGCCCGCCCACGGCGCTTTTCAAATGAAAAGCGACACGCATCTTGATGCCTTCCTCGCCTAAGATTCCAGCCCCATATCTGAAGATAGTGGTTCATATGTTAGTGGCTTTGATCAACCTCTCAATATTGATTAAAGAAATAATTTTGATCTAAACCTTCTCATGTATTCCCTTACAATTCTCTTATTTGTTCTATCATTATAATTCCTTCTGTCATAATTCTCTCTTTCATCTCATGATTATTCTTAGCTTTAATAGTATTTAAAGATGTTATCAAAACTAAAAATAATCGTGAGATGAAAGAGAGACTTATGACAGAGAGAATTATAATGCTAACAATCGAGATATTTGAACTTCTTTTGAAATTTTCAGCAACCACAGTCAAGCTAGAGCCGAGTTTCTTATTCCTTACACCCTATTTTCTTACCGGCTGAAACTCAAGAATCTGTCTGTATACTACCTTCTTAAATTAAAGTAGTTTATGTTGTATATTCAAGGGAGTTTTGAAAAAGTTTACTGAACACGAAGGCCTTAAAAATATTGCTGTTGTAGTTTCTTTCTTCGTTATGAGTTTGCTTTGATAAGCCAGCATGTTCTACTCATAACAGTCATTAAAAATGGATTTCATGCATAGATTTTTACATAAGCTATACAATAAAGACACTTTTCCTCATGACCTCCTATAGCTTGGCGAACATAACTGTTTTCGCTTTGGTAAAGCGCATATAATTAAACATCAAAAGTTGTTAGTTCTACAAGCACAGTGCTAGAAGTCGAAGTTCGACTCCACAAAGTACTTTTAATTCTGACACGATACTTCTATTGTTGCGCTGTATAACCAACTGCAGCTGCTTCATTTCTGATTAGGCAAATTCCCGAAAGGCTAATGATAGGACCATGCTACATTATCATACACACTTTTATTTATAAGAAGGAAGTTCCTAAGAATATTCAGGATCAGAATCGCTGAAGTTTAATCAGAGTGATTTAAGATTAATGCAGGGCTCAAGTTTCATGAAGATTTTGAATTTCTGTGTGTTTGACTTACAGTGCTGCTTGTAGATTAACTTTTTCACCATTGATGCACTATTTGTTATTCTGCTCTACTTTTATTTTGCTTAATGATGAAGGAAAACATAATTAAAAATTTGAATACAATCCTTTGATATTCAGACATGGTTACACTTTGATATTTAAGAATAATTTAAGGATAATCAAGGCTTCAATACCAAAAAATTTTTAAATATTGAGGCTCAGCGAAAATGTAGGTATTCCTATGAAAAAGGTGTGTATGTTTGAAGCTATGCGCTCTGTAACGAAAAGCGTTAAAGAATGTAAAAGGTATTGTCATTTCATAATTTATACTTGAATAAGTTATTTTGATTTTGATAATTTTTAGCAAGTCTCAAGCCACGATTATTGTCATTCACATCAAAAATGTCCATTTAAGGTCATGTACTTCAATGCATCAGATGAGAACATAATCGCATCCTCAAAATTATTGAGCTACCACGATTCAGGAAACATATGTTATGGAGTTCATCTTCTAGGGAGCATTTCCCCTTCAATTTCAACTGGGATCTAAAACGTAGTATGCTAAAAAGTCTCTTTGTCTTTCAAACAATGCTCTAGCATGCCAATACACTTATCTGTGTATGCTAGATCAGTGGACTCCCTTAGCCTCCAAATTATTTACATGGGGAGGGGCCTACAACATACTCTCTCGAACAGGATCGTCTGGATGCACAAAGATATGTTAGAATGAAGGCACTTTCACAGAACACAGATATCAATAGCCTATTGACAATAGGGTTCGCAAGCAGAGTTAGCACGGCTTATAGCCTTACCTTAGACATAATCAATGTATGGATCTACAAACTACAAACAACGGGAGCAATTCCCAGTCCTCCCTGATACCCTTCGTGGTCCCCAAAGGGACCGCTGATCCCAGTTTAAACTGCTGTGCTAGAGCCTAAGTCATTTGAAATAAGGAGTACTTAAAGATGGAGCCCATGCAGCCATTTGGTTTTCTCTAAAACAACACTCTCTAGGTCTTTTCATTGCTTGGTAGCTTGCGACCATAGGAGACGGGGGGCAGGGGGGTTGCAGGCCCACCAAGCTGGGCAAAAATTCGCTTCACTCGGGCAAATTTTCTGAAAGAACAATAGGAAATTCGGGCAAAAAGTTTACAGTACGTTTACAGCCCCCCAGAATTTGACGGCCTCCTACGCCCATGCTTGCGACCACAACCATTCCCATATCCCCTAATGTCATAGCAGTGTAATGAGTCTCTTGTCAATTATTCATGCTGGCTGAGCAAAAGTTTTGAAAATACCGTATCAAGTATTATTCCATTACGTGGAGGAGACATCAGTTTGTTAAGAAGCGAAAAAGCAGAGAAGATAGTGCGTTATATTGCCATGAAGATGGATGTGACAGCCATGAACAGCCAAGTTGATTGCAGGATGTATCAATTATTCAAGAGTAAACTAGTTTTCCGTACCGCTTTATGTAGTCTTATCTATAATCCCCAATAAGTTTATATATGGTTAAAGGAAAGTTGTCTTATGCAATATTCCAAAACGGACATCTCAAAATTTGCCTATCAGCCAATAGCTAATCCAACGTATTGTATACTTCCTTCAACAGGTCCTTAAAATGCCTCATGCAAAGGATGAAGAAAAAGTCATAACTGACGCTATAAGGTATAATACTCATTATATATCAATCCATACCTTGTACACTATTTTGAATTGATATAGGGAGTCTCCTTTTCAATGTTTCACCATCTGTGATGTTACTCGCGGCGTTTTGACCAGACGGCGAAGAGACCAAGCAATGACTCTTGTTTTGACCAAGAATTTTAGTCAACAGAACAAACAACAAGCAAACATGCCATTCCATCATAGCGAAAAACTATTGGTGTCACTATTTATTCTTCTACTTGCCATTTACACACCCTGCCTGTATCCTTGGCTTGTCTACTATTCGCCTTAGCAAGATACTCGACTCTTTATCTTGCCAACGTCCTCAACACGTAATCAGCATAATGGCTATGAATTTTGCAGGTAGTGACCGACGTTGCTGACCCCCCAGGTAAGAACTAACCAATCAGACTCTTTGATTGAGTAAATACATAATTTAGCTAACTTCTTTTCTAGCAAATCGATTGTTCCATTCGCCAAAGTCCGGTCTGTCGTAATTGGATGCAGCTTTACACTGCCCTTCATTTAACATCGTATTTAAGAGATTACATAGGAAAGAGTATTTATTGCGTCGTTTCTCTGCCTTTCGGCACTGTTTTGTAATTATTTATGAGTGCTGAATATTCAGTGGAGAGTGTACTCTTTAATTCTACAAACTTCGGTTTCAATCGACTTCATTTTGTGTTTATTAACAATATCTTACGTAGTTATGGAGCAGATGTTCAGCTATACACAACATGTTCTGTGTCTGCAAATAGTGCATCTTCGCAGCCTCTGATCTACCTTGCTTGTCAAGGGCTACTCTTTCTCATGCACAGGGATGTGCCTAGACACTTTTAGTTGGGGGGGGGTTGATCATGTAACCAACTGATATCACCTAAGAAAATGACACAGAAGACACTATAATCAATTGGATGCTAAATCTCTTGCTGCTCGACTGATTTGTGACAAACTTTCTTACAATTTCGCATATTTTCGGAAGTGTGCTACCCTACACCACCAATAAACATATCACCGCTCGTGAACGCAAGAACCTTGGGGCACAGGGAGCATGTGCCCCAACTTTCTATAGATTTATATGTAGAGTGCCCCGTTGTAGCTTCCAGAGTTCCCCATTTGCTTGTGAGGGTGCCCCTTGAAAATGTGTACCCCATTTTTTGAATGCTTCCAACGCCCCTGCTCTTCCTACAATGATCTTTAATCATGTCAAAGTGATTGACTATTGTGACTGGTTTGCAATTCCTCATATAACAGCTGAATAGTCTTCGTAGTAAAAAGCATGGATCTCTCAAATTGATCATTTCATAGCGTGTAATTGAAAAAGCGTGTACATGCGGAAGACACTCTTCATCAAACAGAATGGAAGGAATTTCCAGACAGTAGTCAAATATTCGACAATACCTTAGTATTTTATTCTACATCCCTTGGATCTTTTACATACTACGTATTTCGTTTATCCACATTATTGGTTTCACGGATTTGAGAGCTAAATAATACTTCACCTGCAGCTTTGGGAAGATAAAGCTGGCATATTGTATTTTGTAGTTGTATATTATTTTGTTGTTTGGTATTTCAACTAATTTTCATTTCTATTGTCTATTTATTAAAGAAATGGTAAGCGAATCCTTTACAGCTAAGCAGGTGTTCAAAGATGGCTACAGGATAGCGTGATAATGAGCATGTCGTAAAAGGCATTATGTTG
Organism: Cassiopea andromeda; assembly: GCA_018155075.1. Taxonomy (NCBI): domain Eukaryota; kingdom Metazoa; phylum Cnidaria; class Scyphozoa; order Rhizostomeae; family Cassiopeidae; genus Cassiopea; species Cassiopea andromeda. Next base: position 502,853 of record WIPJ01000579.1, read on the forward strand.
TCACTGAGAGGCTCAGGGACATTGGAAAGGGGGGAAGAGAGGAAGCACCCCCCACCTTTCATTTGGGGAAGCAGGAGGAGCAAAATTGTCTTTGTGGAAGTGCAATAACTTGCTTTTTCAAAACGTTAATACGACACAACTGAGATTAAATAAATTATAGATAAGCAATACTTGATTGGAAAAGACAATCATTTATACGATTGTGAAAACTATAGTCTCTGATATTCCCAAGCTCCCAGTGCCCCACAATCATTTCATCGTCTATGGAGAAACTAGTATGCTTATCCTCATTGACGAGAACATAATGTCAGCTATAGTTCAGCAACAGAGAGCTTTTATGTCTATAGCAAAATGTTAATACGATAGAGGGAAAGTCATATAGGGCAAGTTTGGGCGCCAGGGTTGTGTGAATGGATGGACACGTGACTACTTCTAGGAACCAGGGGCGAATCCAGTGAGGAGGGGAGCAATGGCCCTCCCTCAAACGAGAGTATTTCATACAGCAAGCAATATCGTTAAGAAATTTCTCACGCGAAGAAAAAACAATTAAGGTCCCCAAAGTCCAGCTCTGGACCCATCCATGAGAGGAAATACCCTTGGGTGGTATTGGATCTGCATTTTATGATTTTATCATTTTACTTCAACTTACGCTGTTACACCTCAATACAGAACAGTTTCTTGGGTTCCTAGAATACAAAAATTGAGATTTCCTGATAGAAAGAGCAAGTTTGGTGATTTGCTGACATAGTTTTATGTGTATAGTATGACACCCTATCACATCACATTGTGGGAATAGTCTTGGATGGACTCTAATAACTCCAAAAAGAATTTCGCACAAGCAAGAGTCTCAGCAAATTGTCAGAGTTCTAGCTCTAGCCATGGTCATCTTCTAAGCCTACTCTCCTCGCAAAGTCTTGGATTAAGGATGCTCACTTAAGCAAAAATGTCATGCAACTGCAGGTTGCATCAGCATACCCAAGAGAACTAATATCTACTCTGATTTACCACCATGAACTTTGCATCAACCAGTCTACATATTTAGGCCAAAATATTCCATCAAATCTTTTGTGTAAGTTGCACACACAAAAAGCGAATTTTCTGCACCTAAAGGCAAACTCTTTGCAGAGAAATTTAGAACTATACATAAAATCTAACGATGCTGTGTTGAAGAATCAAATCCTGGTTTTTTAAGATAGGATTGAACTGCTTGCCTTTGTAAAAAGGGGTAGATAAATGCTACTATCTTACAATTTCATTTCTAATTGTGAGCATAAGTCTGCCACTTTTATCGCTATCTACTTCCTAACATGTTTTGGTTGTCAGATTGCGCATCTTTGATCTGTACAGGTTTTTACATTCAAACTGTACACATTTTTCATTTGCACATATTGTGTAAAAATGCACTTTAAAAGTGTAACGCAATATAGTTTCTTAAAATGAATGGACATTATATGTTTCTTAAAATGAATGGACATTATATTGAGTATTTCCTCTATACCCTATAATATTAGAACAATTGTAAAACACTAGTAGTCTGGGAATTGAGAAGTAGAGTACGGACACATTTGCGTATTCTCTCGCGTCTCAGCCTTGGAACCTTAAACACGCTACAAAAGCCCTGCCTAATGGTGCAAAATGCACCATTATCATTAAAAGTAGAGAAAAGGACAGTAGGAGAATGAAGTTGAGAGTCACTTTAAAGATTAAATGAAGAATTCTGAGCAAAGGTGGATAGGGGAAGGATCGGTGATGTGCTTCCTGTCTTCCATGGGTATCTTGTACACTAGACAGAGTTTCCGGCGTTCAGAAAAGATCTCTTTGATAGTGAGACGGAGCAAAACTCTATCATACAGTGGCATGACCACGATGTGGGGGTGTGGACAAAATTGTCATCTCACTTTTTTGCCAAGATGGTGCTCGGGATGCTCTTTAAATTCGATGAGAGAATAGGTGGGGGTGGGAGTGGGGTAGTAGCAAATCTTCATAGAAGTTCTTGAATTTGATTAATCAATATCAGCAAGCTCCGTGAGCACTGTCATTTGGCATCTCCTTCCTCAGTTAAACTTACATTGATATAAGAGGGTGCGACCAAAAAAATTTCCTTTATACTCCTCCCCCACCTTTATACACCAGGCCACGCCGCTGCTATCATGCCATGGTTACAAATCCAAAGAGCTGCAAAAATTCATGGCGTCTCATTCTCGTGCAAACACTCATTGCAAATGTTTGCACGTTTCTAGATTGGTTTTCAATAGGCACACATGATCTGTTTCTCTGATTGACTTCTAAGTATCTACCGATTAAAAATGTGGGAAATACTAGGAACGCTCTCTTTGCAATTTGTTTGTAATAGATTGTATTCTTAGAATAAATTTTTGGTAGGGTGTACAATAGTGTGTCCAATCCGAGGGGTCTTTCTTGATATCCGAATATCGCATAATTTCGAAAAAAGTATCCGGATATCTGGATAATTTCGGATAATGAAAGGTCAGGTAACGCGTAGAGATGTAAAGTACCAATTAGCCATGTTTCTATTTGATGTCTAATATTGCTTTTATTGCGCTTCAAAACACTTTATATTCATAGCAAATAGTCAAATAGTTTTTTCGGTACCCCTTTTTTTTCATTGTACTTTTGGTGTCTTAGCATCAGAGTATCAGCTGTCTAATCAATTTATTGCCATCTAAATTTTGCTGCATGAAAGTAAAGATTGAAAAATTCAGAAAGGAATGAGAGCCCTACTCTTTTGCATTTGGTTGATTGGCGAGGCTCCGTAAAGTCAAACAGTAATGTTCATGTATTGATCTCTTACATTCCTACTTCTTTTGGGTATATCAGAGCCTTCTGATATGAAAGTTCTTGTTAGTTTGCTACTAGCAATCTGATTGCAAATGAACAATTTTGTTGCAAATCTCCTTTGAAATCTTCAGCAATAACTTCACTGAGATATTCTTTTTTCTCTCGAATAAAGAATAGATTTATGAAATTGTTTGTTTCTACTTTGCTTCAATTGCCTTACAAGGTTTGACAACAAGTGTCGGTTTGAATTTCAAATGATTTGTCAAGGATTTCATTCTTCATCCTGACATTATGAGAGAAACAATCAAACTTTTGGCACATGTTTTGCACCTTCCTTCTTCTTTAGTCCAGTTAAATAAGAAGTGTTATAAAATCTTTGATTTTCTGTTGGAAACGATATCTTAAAATCCAGAGGATAGCTTGCTTTTGAAACGCAGCGCGATTATTAAATTATACAATGTTTTGCTTGCAGATACCCTTTCCAGTTATTGTAGTTTTTCATGGTGTAAGCGCCAAATATTACCTCATTCTACAAACTTCGACACTACAATGCTGCAACCTTCGTCTGACAAATGCCTTGACATTATCCGAGTAGTTATCGAAAAAGTATCCGGATATCGGATACCTCAAAAGTGCCCAATTATCCGGATATCGGATGTCGGATATATCCGGATTAGACACACTAGGGCACAACCCCAAATTTCAGACAGACATCGTTCAAGTCAAATTTGTAGACAAATAGGATTTTACTTTAGTTTTATTAGCAATTCAAGGTTGACGAACACAATTGATATTTGGTAACTTAGCAGACAAGCTAAATAATTCAAAGGGTGTGGCACCCTATGGCTACGCCCCTGGTTGTGTGTCAACAAAAGTTTTTGAAAAAAAGTAATCTAGATTACCAAGTCGTTCCTCTTTCATTTGCCGACTGGAAATGCTCTTTTCTGAGGCCCAGTTCATACGCCGTATTACTGCCGCAGCGAATTAAATAGAATTAAATGTGGCAGTAATGCGGATGCTAAGCGTATTTAGCTCATGTATGGTTTCAGACGAATATAATTTGCCTCATCAAATTCAGTATGGCCTCTATTCAGTGTCCCTAGCTCCGTTTTCATTTTGGCATGACGTTACCATAGGAATATTCCAACTAGCAAGATAAACTGTGGCACAATATAAAGGTACTTGCCAGTAAAAAGTAAAGTTGGTGAAAAAACAGTCTGCAAAGTCGGCAGTCGCAATAATTATCCCAAAATATGATTGATTTTTTAATTACTACACAGAATCTGAAGCTTTTATCCCCGTGAAAATCAAGTCTTCCTTCTCAGGGGTGTTGCCAGTAATATTTCAACAGAAAAGGGGCTGACCCTTACGATGAGGGGACTAAAATACTGCTAGCAGGATATTTTTCATGGAAAATCTCCCGAAAAACAGTTTTTCACCTTCCGACCGGGGACTATAGCCCTTCTAGTCGTTCCAAGCGCTTTCACAAGCCACTTGACCGTCGGCCTAGTCTTACATACGTTAACTACTGACAAAAGAATTACGTGTAACATCGCCATGAAAATCTGTCAACAAAATAGCAGTAATTCAGCCTCCCCTAGTGCCACCCCTGTTCCTTCTGCTCTACAAATGCATCTGGAGATCCATACCAAGTCCGAATAATACCGTCATACTTATCATTATTGAGATTAAATTGTCCGTGTCTGACAAGAAGGATGCAAAATGCCAAAGAGTTTGGTGCTCTTGCCGAAGAAACGCATGCGCAAAAACCCGTAATCGTTAAAAATCTGTGATAATCTGATTAAATCCTAGATTCCAATTCATTTGCTGCGGCACAAATTCGGCGTCTGAAACCAACCCTAGGTAAAAGACGAATTTAATATTTAAATGCGGCAGCTCTGCCGCATTTAAATTAATTTGTGCCGAACCTAAATCAGATGGTTTCAGACGCCGTATTTTGCCCGAATTTATTTCACACTTAGACTTTTTTAAATTTAATTCGCTGCGGCAGTAATATGGCGTATGAACTGGGCCTGAGATTCAATATTCTAAGACAAGCTCATATCTGGTGATAGACACCGGAGTTGTCTTTGCATTCAAAACAATAGCAAATGCTTCCAATTATACTAAGACAAAGAGCTTTTACCCACTGGAGATAAAATCATGGACTTTTCATACAGTGATTGTAAAAGGCGTGTGGTAATGAGTCATATAGCACTTTGAATAACTCAAGAGCTCAAATCTCGTTTCCCCAGGGATTTACTCCCTACCCTTCTATCTGAGGGGGTCCATGTCAGGGACTTTTTGCTGACCCCAAATATTGAGTCCCAGTTTTGACAAACCCTAGATATTGAACCTCAAAATTCTCAGACCCTAAACATTTTCACATATGTTGAACTACCACTTTCGTCAAGTTTCTTTGAATATCACAAGTATGTGTTTAATGTATTAAAAATTTAGAACTTGGTTCTATTTTGCAACTTTCTTCCAATTTCTAATTCCAAATATTAAATTTTTCATAAACTGTAATTCTCAGGGCCCAAGTATTGAATTTTTGGGTTCTGCAATTTACAGAAATCAAATGTAATTTTCTTGTTAAATATCAGACTCCAGATATTGATACTGGCCCCCCATATAAAAGAGTAGGGAGTATCTCCCTTGGGCTCGTTTCTTAAAGTAACTTCCATCCCCAGCTTCACACCTTCACTCTATACTTATTACCTTTCGTTATTTAAAGAGCTCACTTCTGAATGCTGTTGAAGAAGAGTTGCTTCTATGGGGCCATGTGAAGGAAGAGGCAACTCAAAAATACATAGCGCCTGAGAGCTGGGCGGGTATCGTCATTTTTGTTATGAATTTTTAAGGAAAATTAGGGGGTTTGGGGGTCAAAGCTCTTTTGTTATGTCAAAAAGTCAAGTCAAAGTCTTTTCCCGCGCCCAATGGTGCATAGGGCGGCATCTATCTCCGTTTCTATAGCCCTAGGCCACGCGTCTGCAAATGCAATGAAAGCTACAGCAGGGGGCTGGTCCACTGGTAGCTCCGCGAGTTAAACTTTCCCACTTCATTCTCATATGTCGAGCGCCAGACGAGAAGGCAGTGAGTACTATTTTAAAAGTCTTTGGTATGACTCGGTCGGGGCTCGAACCAACGACCTACCGGTAGTGAGGCAGACGCTCTTCCACAGGGTCTTTTGTTATGTAACAGAGATTTTTTTGACAATTGTCCTTTCTTGCACCTACCGTACTTCAAAGTTGAGCTTAAAATCTAACGCTGTTTGTATCCTCCACTTTTCTGCAACAATGTTGTAACATTGTTTATTGTCTCTGGACTTGTACAAAAGTACGAAGAATGTCATCTTGTGTGCCAATCTTTTTCCGTTGACGAGCCTCCCATGTGGGTTTTGCAACGTCTATAACGGAAATCAAATGCCTATAACTCTCGTCTTTTGTGGCGTTGTGTAAAGGGTGAATGATCCTTTATATGTGTAGGCCGCAGGGCTGATATGGCATAGCATACTCCCTGCGGTATCGTTTACGTACTTTGTGTTTTTTTCTTGTATCTTGCATTTTGTAAGAATTTAGAAGTACATATAAAAAAATAAGTGGCCCTGTGATATCATCTTCTCATATTGGAACGCTAGATTGAATCATTGCATGTTACATGAAAGCAATGGGTTCTATGAAGCTTGAGCAGATAACGAAAACATTGGTAAGGGGTCTTAGACTCGAATCGTTACGTAACAAGGGGGTGGGTGGCACTTAATTGCTACGATATGCTGCAACGTGTGGATCGGTGGTCGAAATGGTGGCGAATTTTGGGGTTACCAACTTGTTGAATGGCCCCAAAGATCTTGTTCCAGCACGGCAGAATAAGTATAGTTGGAATTTAATTGGAATTTAAGGTTGGATTTATCGAAATATTAAAGATTAAAGAAACATCTACGCTGAAGCTAGAGAGTGTGTTTCTTATAGTACTATGAACGTAAACACGACACTTGCCCCATTGAACTCGATATAGTTCAATGTATTATGCCAGCCGTAGTCACAGGGAAAGCAGGTATGTTATTGAGTTTTCAAAATGGCGGTAAAACCGATGGTAAGTTCCTTGCAATATGTATAGTATTGCTACATGTGTTGAAAGAGCACGTTGGTCAAGATCAAACGGAAAATTTAGTGTATTTATGTGTTCCTTGAAAGTGAGCAAGCATGCTTTTCAAGTTGATGCCCCGAACTCTGTATGGGCATGTTAACTGTATGAACTATTTAGGCCAGTCTCCAGGTGCTCACGCTAGTGGTATAACTAACAGTAGCTCCTCAGGCAGACCTAATAAGTCTCAAACATTTTGCGTGAGAGACACGGATTTTGGAGTTCTCTCACGCTCATGTGCCTCGAAAGAACATTCACACGCATGTACAAAAATGCTAGTTGAAGTAGGATACTGTATTAGAAAACAATGCGAGCAGTAGTACGTTCTGCTAACTTTTTAATGATAGTGATTATCAAAAAACGAAAAGCGGTAAAGATATAAATACTGCTAAACTCAAACCTACAAGTGAGCTTTTAAAGAAAGTAAAGAGTGCCACTTGGACTACAAAATGTTACATATGCAAAAGAAATAGCATGACTGACAACTGTTTTCATAAGTTCAGTGATGCATGTATATTTAGATCATACGGAATCGTTATATGAGATGTTGTTTTGCGCTATAAATTCTATAATTAGTCGCTTAGCAGCTCACTGAACAAACCTAAAATAGTCATGAAGCATGTGTTCAAGCAAATTTTTAATTCTGTGAGAAGAAGTGCAGTGGCCAGACCCTTTTTATAAAAATATTGGACTTTTCAAAATAAATTGTTACCCAAAGCTTTCAGGTAAACTGATTTTCAAGGGGTCCATAAAATAGAAATATACAGGTTATTAAATAATTGATGCTTTATAGCATTATGATAAATACAATCTCTGTATTGCATCTTAATACAAAGCTAAAGTAAAAAAGAAAAAATGATACTACATGTTTGGAGGCCAGACTGGAAAGTTTGTTTACTGCCCAGACTTCATTTTTAGGAAGTCATGGTGCATGTCTGGGGTAAATTCCTGGAATTTTTTCCATGGATTTGATTTTACAATTTTTGCAAATGATGTAGAGTGTTTGACTTTTGCCTCCTTAAATGTGTGAATAGAAAACCACAAATTAAAATAAATTAAATTCTCTAACAAGATATTGCAGGCACAAATCAAAGTTTCCAGTCTTGTTAAGAAATGAGTATGACAGGTTGGTAAAGGGCATGGAAACTAATGGTAAGGATTTGAACATTCTGGAGTATTTGTGTGTGAAACTGGATGAAAACGGATTTCTTTTGTTGTTGCTTTGGGTTGATGCTACACAGGTGCAGTTTTTGATGCACTACATATAGTCTCTGGCTCACTTTGGCATGCATTGTACATGAAAAACACCCTGGGTACATAATGAAGATCCTGTCAAAGAAGTCCATACTTTGCAGTACAGTTGGAAGCAAAGAAGT
>WIPJ01000579.1:522062-535133 GCA_018155075.1 Cassiopea andromeda
CCCCCCCGGAAATTACGTCCATGATGCACAGGTTCGCAGAGAGACTAAGGAATTCACGCTACTTCTTTAGTCAAGGCATCTATCTGCTGATCAAACTCTAATTACAGCGAAGATAAGATGACACGGTACAATTACAAACTATGGACCCCATAGAGACAACCGGAAAATGATCAATTATTTGCATACGTCAATCACAACAATCACAATCACACAATTTACATACATTCAACATAATAATAATAACCATGATCATTACATAAGGCTCAACTCTCAACCATCATCATCATCATCATCTAATGACAACTTTCATTAGTAGATTCCAGTACAATTAAAACGACATAATAACTTTATAAAGTAAGAACTTTTCACTTTTATAACTTTTACCAACTTTTAAAACTAAAAGCAGATTAACATTTAAAAAGGGAAAATAATCTAGTGATAGCAGGGGCAGATCCGGAAGAGGGCTGAAGGCCATGACCTCCCCAAACGGCAATGTTTCCTATAGTACACAATAGTGTTAAGAAGCTTCTCACGTGAAAAAGACAATAAAGCCCCCCCCCAAAAAAAAATCAAGCTCTGGATCCGCCCTTGAGTGATTGTATTTTGGGTATCAAGCCACTCACTTGAGTGAAAGCATGGCTTGCCTGCTTTTACAAGTGCGCTTTGAATTATCTATTACCATCACCGTATCTATAATAGAGTTCTTAAAATTTCATGGGACTTGGTTCTGAAAATCCTTGGCTCTCATACAAAGAATTTAATATGATGATCTGGTGCATATTTCACTCAGTTTAGAGGTTGTGTACTTTGAAGCGTGTAGACGCTGAACAGGCCCTCAGATGAAAATATGCTGGGAATAGACATGAACAAAGGTACAAGTAAATTTATGAACTGCTCATTGCCAGAGTTATGTTAAGAAAGTCTCAGACTATCTGCTTTATGAGGCAGTTATAAATAGTGTACGTTAGGTGTCTGTTGAAATAGTATGCTTCCTTGAGATGTGAATGTCATGCTGCCAGCTCCATTTGAGCTTACTAAGTCATTTAATGCTCATCAGTGAGTTGTTTGACAAAGAATTTAAGCTGATGACTGCATTTTGATTATGATAACTTGTTATTTTCACTTCAATTGTTGATAGAAATGGTAAAAATGTTGGTGTTTGTTATTTGAGATAATCTGCCAACATATGGTGATACAGCCATTTCCATCTTCAGTATAGTCAAGTCATTTAAACCAGTAAACGCAAAGTTAAATACAAAAGCACATATAACGTCTTTAATTGAGATGTAAGTGCAAATCTTTGGCTGCCAGTCATTTGTCAGTTGCATTTATATCACAGAAAGATTCAGAAATTGGTTTGTCACTATTACAACATTGTTCACGATGCTGCTCATAGAAATACTTGCAAGAGCAAAAGCTTAGAGTGGAAAAGAGATTTCCGAGAAAGCGGCATAAACTTTGCCTTCTGCAAAACTATGCAGTTCCTGCTTCAAAAACGATACATGGTTAAAAACAACAATTTTTTATACAACATGAGATGTAAGCTGCTACAGTGCTGTTCAATGTACAATGAGATATGAAATATATAAAATGTATTACGATACCAATGTGTCTCAAAAGGAAAATAAAAGATGGAGCCATATTACCACCAATGATATATGGTGCTGAAATATGGAGGCTGACCAATAAGAGAAAACAAAAGCTGTCTGTTGCACAGAGAAGCGTGGACAGTTGAATGCTAACTATTGCTAAGAAAGATAAATGGAGAAACGAATAGATAAAGAAATGAAGGTACAGGATTTGTTAGAAGCGATTCAAAGATCAAAGTGGGAATAGGCATTGAACTTATAAGTTCGTTAGATGATCCTAGCTAGTAGCGGAGTGGACATGACACCCAAAAGTAAGATTGAGGGAGGGATTCAAGGATGGAATAGGAACAGAATGTATGATAATTGCTCATTACTGCGTAAGATGGAAGAGGCGGAGAGGCTGTCGGCTTGCAGTGACCTGAACATCTGATGACGATAAAGATTATGCTAATTATGATAGCGATTATGATGATTCTCATTTTTTCAGATAAGCGGAGCGTTGGTCTTTATTCTTTGCACATTACCAGATTGCACATTGCGAAATTGAATAGGTTAAAAGTCATATTATGAAAGGAAGAAAATGCTTTCAATGCAAAGATGCTGTAGGCGAGAGTTATTGCAACTATGGCTTGTTTCTTCCTATTTTTGGGAAAGTTTGCCGACCACAACAATTAAATACCTTCGTTTTTATTGATTTAGGTCAATTATTTTAGTCAAGCCTCCAATTCAGTATGAAAATTTGCTTTCAATTTGCTCAAAGTGATTCGTGAGCAGAAGTTGGAAGTACGCCTAAATTTTCTGGTTACAAGTCCATCATTATGGAAAAAGGGCTGCAATTGGCCAAAAATGGCTAAAATTCAAAACCAATCACTAATTTCACCTCCAGATCAGAATACCTTTCAAAAAAGCACCTCAACCCAGAATCTAGACACATTACCTAAAATTGATTTCCATACCTCCTACCTGTAATATAGGAGATACCTTGGGGCGTACAGAGGACAGTCTGCTCTAGTTGCAATATTAAAAGTTTGTAACGCAGTGAAACTCAGACATGAGAAAGCTTAATAGCATGCCGCATCTCCCAGGGGTGATATTTAGGTGGCTCAGGGGGCGGAGCCCCATGTTAAAAGTACTATTTATTTTAGGGGACTCTGCCTCCCAAAATTCTTGTATTAGCTTTGCATTTCAAAGTGTATTGGCCTTGCTTCCAAAGTATCTTCTATTGCTGTTGTCAATTTTGCACTGCTGCATGGTTGTCTAGCATTTCTAATTGTTGATTATACTATATCAGTATTAAGCTGAATTATCATATCTAGGTGTGGTTGCAACTGGGCCTCACCTAAAATATGGGCGTGGCTACACCTAGACCACCGCATACAGGAGTTATGTTCATGTTTTCATTGGCACTGAAGCATTATTACTCTAGGAAGCTAGCCTTCTTGTTTTGGAAGTTCTATCTACACATTTGTAGTCATGCAGTATGCATTATACGCCGCGGCGTTTATAAATGCTATATGTGATGTACACATCAATGGCATCTCCATATATGATTGGTATAAAAATACACTATGCTCGATTTATTCTTGTAATGTTGTTTGAGAATGATTCGGATGAGATTCACACTGTTACTTGTTGGGTAAGGAATGAACTTCATCTTCTTTTTTGGAGCAAAGTAAATTAAGGAAAAGTCTGTAATATTTCCTATCATGCATCCATTAGTTTCCTGGCAGCTAAAATGTAAAACCTCAATAACGTCTTCTAGCCGGAATACGACAACGTGTTATCTTTTTGAATAAAAGTAGTCTAGACGACAAGTATTTAAAAATATTAGTTACATAAGTTTTTGGGGCTTCTCCCATGGATTTCCTTGCCTTTTGTTGCTTATTGAGATTTATCATCTTTTATTTTCATGCATATAATATCACAAATCAACATTTTTTTACTAGGAAAGTCATAAGACATTTTCGATAGTGAAATCATGAAAAAATTAGGAACGTTTTTGAAAGGTCATTCCCGCTCTGAGCTTTTTGTTCAATGGTCATTCCCACAAACATATTGCACGTTGCACCCACTGGGGATACAGGTGTAGAACTGAATGCTACAACATGGCGGAAAAACCAATGGTAAGCTTCAAATTACAGTTGCGAGATTTTGTTATGCGTTTTGATATGACTCTTTTGTTAAGCTAGGGATGGGAAACGTAGTAGGCACTTTTGCAGAAGTGCACCTTTTTGGTCGTTAATGCCCATACAAAAGTTCTTTACCACTCGTCAGCTATTTATGAGTCCAGAAATACGATACCCCATTTACAATCCAAGGTGCATTCCATGCAGTTAGGCCTGAGGATCTTCGGCGTGGAGTTATCTTTCCTGTCGGCGTTACGGCGTGGATATAGCCTAAACCAGTGGTTTTCAACCGGGGTTCCGCCAGCACAATAATGATCGACAGTATATTTTAAATCTCCTTTGCAGAAAAGTGAACAGAGGTGCCCGGAGGTACTGGGACACATCCTTGGAGTTCCGCTCCATCAAAAATATTGAAAACCACAGGCCTAAACTATACTCTTTAGCGTACTGGCGTAATGAAATCAAATCTCGACGCACGGTTCTTTTGATTTTTGTACCTCAGGTGTATACCAATCTTCAATATTGGCGTACACTTGGGGGGGGGGAGGTTCCTCCGGCGTGAGTTTTACATGGAATGCTCCCTGGCCTAGGCCGAGCACAGACTGCTTTGAATTGCACATACCATAGTGCTTCGAATGAAATTTTTACGGGACTTCTATTTGAGAGAGGCGTTTAGAAGGAAAGGGTCTTTATTCAATAGTTTGAAGTTTGTTTCTTTTGCATATTAGAAATAATGGTAAAATTTTACTAAATATTTGCAATCTTAACCTAAAATCAATCAGAAAATATAAGTTTGTGCAAAAATTTGCATTGCTTTCACATTCCCCCTTCTCCTTCACTCTGAGGAGAGAGAGGAGCTCAATTTCTTTTTTGCTATGCTGACGTTGAGGAATTGCTACTTCTACCCAGGGGTGATTTCTAGGGGGCTCAGGGGGCGGAGCTCCCCTTGTTAAAAGTTCTGCTCATGTTGGGGGGCTCAGCCCCCCTAAAACTCTTGCATTGGCTTGGCTTTTCAGAGTTTATTGGCCTTGCTTCCAAAGTGCTATGATCAATTGTGCACTGCTATATAGTTATTGAGGCATTTCTTATTGTTGACTATACTATATCAGTGTTAAACTAAATTATCATGTTTCCATCTTTGAAAATATGGGCGTGGTTGTAGCTGGGCCACACCCAAGCTATGGGCGTGGTTGTGCCTAGAGCCCCCCTTGTTAAAATTTTTAGAAATCACCACTGCTTCTACCTTTAGTTTTTTAGTTGTCTCAGTATTTTTCCAAGATTGTAGCTCATTTTCCATTCCTTCTTCATCAAAAGCACTAAAATCAGGCAAAGTGTATCAAAGAGATACCTAATAGGGAGCCTTTATGGGAAAAGCGCCATTGGAATGGGAGTTTGTATTTGAAGGAGTCCATTAGTTGAAGGGGGCCTTTACTTAATGCTTTATGGTACACAGCATTTAGCAGATATTTTGACCATCCCCAAGACTTAATGGCTATATTATCATGCCATAGTACAAATGATGGTCGTCATTAAATAGCAGAAAGGGTGAACTGTTTGTTGGATTAATTCCTCACAAGTTTGTACTAATAGAGGGTACTGTGTGAATGGGCACATCAAGAGCTAGCTAATGTTATGTAAGTTATGGGAATAAGGTGATTCTATACAATCACTAAGAGTTACACTTTTGCTGTACCCGGATTCTCATGGCTCATGACGTATATGGGGATATCTGCATTTAGACTGATACTGTTTTGCCATGTATCACTTTCCAAGAGATTCCTTGTTGTCAAAGATGTGCAGTTTGACATCAATGGCTATATTTCATATTGTAGAATCCTGAATATAAACCTCCCAAATATAAGCCCCCCTGAATATAGACTGCCCTATAAGGTAACGCAATTATCCTTCCAAACATAAGCCCCACCCCCCCAAATATAAGCCCAGAGCTTATGTTTTGGGTTCTGTGTGAATAGTTAGGATTCAAGGAAAAGCACTGTGCCTTGAGAAAGCATTAATAAAATGACTGTTTTCTTGTGTGCTGAATGTCTTATTTCTTCACAAAGCCTTTGTGTACATCATTTTAGTCCTATTTTTTCCTTAAGTACCTTGCATTTACTTTTGTTCGTTTATGAAGTCTTATGCATTAAATGTTATTAAGTTTCTATGATTGGACACCAAATTTTGAATTTTTGGCATACACAAGGTAGCTGTTAACCCAGAAGACCTTCAAGCATAGACCCCCTGTATATAAGCCCCCTCAACTAAAACTCACCAAAAAATGCTTACAAACCTCTATAAGCCTAGGGCTTATATTCAGGATATTATGGTATTTTCATACAATTGCCAGTCAAGAAAACAGTACAATTCACCTTTTTTTTCTAACAATCAAATAGTTATGTATAGTTCAATCATTGTCAGGGTAAAACATAAGGGAGTATGGGGGTGGTATACCTTCCAACCTTGAAAATTGTTATTTTAAACGGCAAAACTGACAGCACATTGTATCAAGGCAACTTATTTGCCCCAGGCCTAACAGCTGGTAGAGTACCATCCTTGTACCATTTCACTCTTTCACTTAATTCACAAACAATGACTTGTTCCATTACCAGACAATGGAATGATTCACTTTGTTGGTTGGAGCTGATTGGAAGCAATAATTTTCCATCCAGATTTCAGATTTCAACTTTTAGTTGAGAGGAGCCTACAGGTAAAACCGCTAAAAGTTGGAATCAGGATGGAAGCTGATTGTTTACAGTCAACATCTGCGATTCCTACAATATGTGCTTTTGTGAGCAGTGATGAGTCTTAAGGGTAATATTTGAACTACAAATATGTTGAAACTTGAAGTTCCATTTCAAATTCGCTTCCATATTTCTATAACTGTGTACTAAGTGCATGGAAAGGGTCCTGGAGGTCAAAGTCCCTGACCTTGTTGTTAAAAGGGTAAAGTTGCCATTTTTCTTTGAAATGCTTTGATGTTATTTCTTGTAATCAGATTTTCAGATCGGTATCACTTTCTCTGCACAAAGATTGGTAAAAACAAGAATTTTGCTCCTATTTTGCAAAAGGATGATTTCTGACACTCTACAGGGCATATCCCTCAAGTTTTTCCAGGGACCAAGCCCCCATACTTCCATTTTCTTCTCCCTTCTCTTCTGTATCATTGCAAAGTGTTTATGGTTAGAGTTTCCTAATAACTGTGCCTCTTCTTTTCAAAATACACTTAGTAGTTGTAAGGCTTGCTTTGCATCATGCATATGTAGAGCTGCAGGCACCCCTTTCCAAGAAGTTGATGGTTTTTTTTATCTTGGCTCTCAAGCAAAGTTCACTGAATGAGCCCCCATCATGAACTTTATATGGAACAAATATGCTTTGGTATCAATCAAATAGGAACATACAAACTTGGCAAAAACAACAGTGTATCTCATTTGTATTATTGCTGCAACTCCTTTCTATCAAGTCTGCCACAATATTATAAATCCCAATTTTGCAGGTTTGCAGAACAAAAAGCTCTAACACCCCCACCCAGAATGTATTGTAGTTATGTCTCTGATCACTGTAGGATGCAAAATTAATGCGGATCTCTCTCTCTTCTCTCTCTCTCTCTGCCATACTTGTAATCCACTTTCATATTGGCTCCTATAATCAAGGATGTAGGAATCATTCAAAAAGTATGGGTGTTGTTAATTGCAGAGCACTCTCCTGAACAATAAGGAGTAACTCTATAATATGAAATGGGACACTTTGCCTTAAAATTTGTGAAAAGAGGGGCATGTGCCCCTTCTGCCCCATTTCCTGCATTTGCGCCCATGATCCATCATCATGTAAAACCTAGTTACAAGCTACTTCTTAGAAAAAAAGAAGCAACAATCGCTTTCCAGTAATGCATACTCAAGAGTGCAGAATAATTGAGGGGTTGGAATAAATGGGGGGCTGGAAAATTCTCTCCAATGGGGGGAGGTTGGAAATATTCAAAAATTTATTAAATTGGAAGTTAGAATAATTGGAGTACTTCTTACATTTATATCATTGTCCAGACGATTCCACCCACAGTGGGCACATTGTCCGTTATTAAATGTAACCAATTTCCATTTTTGGTTCACATTTGGGGCAAATTATAAATCCACATCCTCACAATTTTGGAAAATTAATAAATGAGGAGGTTTGAATAAGAGCCAGGGGGTTGAAGAAATCCCAAGAATTAGTAATCAGGGCAGACAATTATTTGTTAATCTTGAGTTGTAAAGATGAGGACCCAAGCAATCAAATTTACTTTTGGGACACAGGGATATGTCTATGTTAATCTGATCCATGCAATTTGCAATGCTTGTTTGGTACTTAAACCTTCTTAACCATTTTTAGCTCTGTATTTATACTCAATATTGTACCATCTATATCCCACCAGCATATCCTTCCCATTTGCCAGCTTTATAGTTGGGGGCAGGCATTACTCTTATGCACAATGTATCACATCCTTTTGATCTTTTGTAAAGAGAGATAGAAAATACCAAATAACAGGGATGTAGTGCTAAATTTTTAACGAGGGGGACTCAGAAAAAATTTTAGAGACCACACCCTGTGAAAGGCATGCCCTTTAGAATAGTGCAAAATAACCCGTGTTCATTTATCGATATTGCACTGAACACCAAATTTGTGCCAGGCTGTAGCATTATTTTGAATTGTGTAGGCCTGTACCTTAAGTTTTTCTAGGGGATGTAGGATTTACAATTTTGCCAGTTGGATGGAGTTATAAGCCCTGTTTACACTACGTAAACTAACCCGGGCGAACCCGGGTTATTTTAACACGGGGCGTACCCTGTTGCGTTTATACAGCAAAGTAATTTAGATGTTTTTCGCTTCATGCAGACACATAAGCGAAGGTAGCCATAGTTTGGCTAGCCTTTCTTAGATCGAACAGATATGTAACTATTGTTGGATCTTTTCGTTAGCCAAAATTCTTAGCAGGAGTAGAACTGCCTCTCATCAACCCAAATTGAACTTCTTTCAACAGCTTCCGTAGAAAGATCACTTTTTTCCTGCACACACGTTATTAATTTGATTGTGAGAACATAGAATATGAAATAAGCTCCCAGACTTTGTACCACGTGATTCTTCCAGGATACTTTTGCCACCCTTGAAACACAGGCTTGGCTACGGGCTTGGATTTGTGCTGAAGAAAAGATCCAACGGGAAAAAGATCGAACGGCAGTTAGATATCTGCTCAATAAAGGCCGATCTACGAGAAGATGACCAAACTATGGCTATATCCGTTTATTTTCCCAAGCAAGAAAATAGAAGATAGTATCAGTTTGTCTGGATGGAAGCGAGAAATGTCTAAATTGTTTTGCTGTGTAAACGCAACAGGGTTCGCCCCGGGTTAAAGTAACCCGGATTGGCCCGGGTTAGTTTATGTAGTGTAAACAGGACTTTAGTTGTGGGTATGTAAATGAGGAAAAGGGGGTTTTGGGGTGATACCCCTAGAAAATTTTTCAAAACCACTCCCTTTACTTTGACTACAAATGTGACTGACGACAGTATTGCTAGACAAGAAACGAAAGCTTGGTTAATTTTATGTCTTATCAAAGGAATTGGCTTTGTGATTTCACTATAGATGAACTATGTCAACAAAGAAAATGTTTGTGACTTGCGAGCAAGAATTATTGTTTTAAAAGGGAGGAATGAAATGTTATTGATTTCAAAAACGCTTCCCACATCAAACTGCACAGTTCAACTATTTACATGCGCTCAAACTCATTCCAACACTGCACAAAGTGGCAATCACTGCACATACAAATTAGGTGTGGTGTCAGCTAGGAGCCAGTTGTCGACATGTTGCAAAAGCTTTTAGAAAATCATAGTCACAATACTTCCCAAAACGTCATAGTATTTGCTGATAAATGGCATGATATCACACGTAAAGCGCGCGATCGCACTTGCCTATTGTGAGCCTTCTGTATGTTGCGTTTCTTTAGCCCTCGGTGAAGCTACTCTTCTCAGAAGCATGATACTGTGTACCTATTGGTATGATGCATCTAGCATAAAGTTTGCAACAATATCAATTTTTCGTCCTTTTTGGTAGCTTGGATACTGAGATCGAGCAGTGTTCGTGCAGCTCCAAATAATTCAGAGCAGTCGCTCGTGCGTGCTTGCGATTTGACGTTCGTGCACAATTTTCTTTGGGGCATGGAATTTGTCGTTACATGCAATTGTCACATTTGTGCCATCAGCGTAAATGCTAGTTCTTGAAAATTGAAGGCTATTTTCAAAGTCATTGAAGTGAATTATAGATAAAAAAGAACCCAAGCAAGAGCCCTGAGGTATACCTCATGTGACTTTCCTCGGTTTCGACTTGGTCCCATTCAAAGTACAATGCTTGGGTCCGTTTTGTTAGATAAGATTCAAACCAACCTCAAGTTCTGTCTGTAATCTCGGATGAGTTCAGTTTCTTTTTAGATTTATTAAATTTATAAAGCTTTTTTTACTTTATGTCTAGAAATATGGTAAGGCTGATTTTGTTTTTGTCCGTATTCTCATGCCAGTGATCAGTGCTGCTTTTTTGGGTTGCTGTTGAGAAGTTTGTTTGCGAAAAGCAGCTTGAATGCTCGTTAGAATAGTGTTTTCCTTTAAAAATTCCGCCATTTTGTAATGTGACAACCGTTTTACCATCTTTGCAAATTCTGAAATAACTAGAAAGGGCGTATCGTGAAAAAATCCCAATCGTTATTGAGGAGTTGAAAATGCGTATGATGGGATAGACAATAAATTTTGCAGCATGGTAACTTCATCTGCACCTGATGTTTGTGCTTTCTAAAACCGACCCATAGCATCTAGAAAGCATTTGGTATTAATGGTATTCAAAGTGATTTTGCTATTAAAAGAGACAACACGCTTCAAGCAATCATCATCTGGCTTTGAGGGTAATTATTAGATATCCGAAGTTTTGTCAGGACTTTCCCATCTTTGGGAACCGTCCATTATTTACAGGGGGGTTGGTACCGAAAAGAAATTGGTTGGGTGAAAAAAATTGATGATTGTTGAGGATATCGAGGACTCCCCATATTGTTAAAATCTATTGTTTAGCTTTTGATGTTAAAAACCAATCATTCGCCGGGGATTCTATTGCCATCCAACTGCACTGCTCACAATCAAATAAACTGAAAATACACCTTCTACGCATGCTCTTGGATCCCCTTTCGGGAATGCCCTTTTGCTCATGAACTTCAAGGATGCGTATCCCCAACAAATGATAGAATAAGAATGTGTACTACATTGTAGTACAATCTCATGGTTGGGTGAGAAGAGTTTTTGAACAAGAAATCACTTCTCGTCGGTACCAGACCAGCTTTAATTAATGAGCAGGACCTTATTGATGTTGGAAAGTACCGGTGATTGTATATCGCTGTTAAGGACTCTGTATGGGGGCGCGATCAATTCAAAATTATATTGAATTAATAGAAGTAGCTGCAGTTAATGAAAGACTGTATAATTTATTATTGTATATGTAGTGAGTCAATGATTACATATGTGCGTAATTAATTATTGCACATATACATAATTAATAACTACAAAATTAATTATCAGGCATACACGTAATTAATTATTGGGTATACCTAGAATTAATTATTAGATATATGCAGAATTAATTATTAGACATGCTCTGAATTAACGGGCAAATCTCAAGATGCAATGCTTTCATTCGGGCACGAAATTCAAACATTTGACAGTAGGGCTGAAGCAAAGATGCCGTAGCGTGCATTGAGAGAGGAAGAAATGATAGTTGGCTTTTTTTAGTAAGTAATGTTGGGGAAAGGCCGTATGGCCTATAACAAAGCCCCGACAAAGGAAAAACTGAGAAAATGAGGGAAAGTTTAAGTAGAAAGGGAGACAAGATCAGCTTTGTTGATGTCAGATTTAAAAGATTACAAATTGTAGGATTCAGGGAAAGTAGTGGGTGGCAATGAGCTCCACAGTTGAAAAGTTCTAGGAATGAAAGATGATTTTGTGAGATAGAGTTCGTGGATTAGGTAGTGTAGAAGTCATGTTCAATGTCATATGGCTTGCTTTGTTCTTTTGAACTTTTTATTCAGTTCTAAAGATATTTAACTGGTATAAAAATAATTCTTCATTCCATATCTGAATATGACTTTTGCGGCTATGAGATAGTAACAGCATAAAATAACTAAAGTCTTAGCCTCATCATTATTGGGACAAGGACAATTTATCAGGAGTCGTGTTTTCCCATCAATGCACACATGTAAAATAAGCTTCCAGTGAATTACAGCAATATACCATAAGTAGTTTGTGGCTGAAACAAACTACTTCCTCCTATGATAAACAAGCTTCTGGCGTCATGCTGTTTCTACAGGATCAACTTGCGAATCGATTAGCTGCTTTCCAACAAGGGGGCTATGCCCCCGAGCCCCCTAGATTACATCCCTCTTACCATTGTTATTTCAAAGAGCCAGGTATGTCGAGTCAAGCTCTTCGGTGCTAACATACAAGAATTTGTAAATTTTTTGACATGAACAATGCAATGAACAGATATGTTGTAATTAGTCTTTTGTGACTGCCAGGGACCAGTATTATATCCAAGGATGCATCCCTATCACCGTTCTCAACTATTGTTGTAATTGCGACAGTGTTAAATATTGGCATACCTTCGACTAGAAGGACAAAGTGCTGACGAAGTATCGATGAGCCTGTCTTGGCCATATATCAGGTCACTTACGTTAACATTCTAAAAAGAATCTTCTGAAACAAATATCTTTAGAACTGAAGAAAAGGTTCCAAAGAACAAATCAAGCCACCTGTCATTTCTTCCTCTCAATATACGATGCGGCGCCTTTGCTTCGTACACGATGCGCGTACAAGAAAATTGTTGCTTTAGGCCTTGCTGTCAAGTGCAGTTTGAAAGCACTGCATCTTGGGATTTTCCCATTAATTCAGAGCACCTAATAACTAATTCTGCGTATAACCACTGATCTCAAAAAAGGACTGGATCGAGCAACTTATTGTTTTCAGCTACAAGTTTTTGCTCCCTGGAACTTTAATCAGCGCCATTTTGATTGGGACTACTTTGAAGTAGGCTTGCGTACTATAGCAACTGAGAATGTGCAGCCTTGCAAGAGCAAAAGCGGAACATTATCTTATGCTTTCGGCTGAAATTAACGTAGGAGAAAGAAATTTAAGCGTCATTGCATTTAGAGAGGGAGTGACGATGAAAAATGCGTGGTAGCAAGGAAATTCATAAGGACTTTCACTTGTAAGTGCATTGGCCTAAGTTGACGTACTCGATTCTTTTCTGCTGATACTTCATATCAGTACTCAAGAGGAATGAAAGTGTCTGGTTTCTAAGC
>WIPJ01000579.1:539058-580355 GCA_018155075.1 Cassiopea andromeda
ACCCCCCCCCCCCCCCCACTTATTAATTTTTTTCCAACCCCACGTACCTTATTAGGACCGTTTTTTCAAGGGCATTGACTTTTTCTACAAACCCCTCATTTCATTTCCATTCTCTGTTAGTACTATTTACGCCCAATTTTCATAGCAAAATAGCGTACTGCTGTATATATTTTAGTTTTATGCTTTATGACAACCTGTTTTTCTTCTTTCCGTCCTTGTATAATCACTTAAAGTCTTTTCTTAAATTCCAACTCCCCCGTTTGTTTTGACCCCCCGTTTATTAAATTTCGGAGTTTTTTCCAACCCCCTGTCTATTAGGACTATTTGGCACTTGGGAGTAAGTTTTCAATAATTTTCCACCCAATTTTTATTCCAACCCCCTATTAATTGTAATGTAAGCTCTTACCCAAAAACAATTTTTAGATGCCAAGAAACTGTTGCCTTTTCTATAATATTTTTGGTCATTTTCCAGTCCCCTATTTATTACAACCCTCAGCTCAAATTTGCATTTTGGGATGATTCTAACCCCCGTTATAGTTGACACTCAAGAACAATTAAACAGCTGAAAATAAATGAAAAATGGTCAGAATAGTACACTAATTATTCCATTTTGACTTTCAGAAGAGTAGCAGCTAGAGCAGCAAATGCAAAAAGTAGACCTTATTTTTCCATAAGGTAATAGTCTCCAAGATTCCAAACAACCATTCATCAAAACACCGTAAAAACAGAAATTACCACTTAATAAAGATCAGAATACAGTGAAATAATGCAACTAGGGGGGTATGCTAGAGCTCACTCATTTCTGTGAGCAAGTGCGTGCTTTTTCTGCAGGCACACTCAAACTTAGGCACTTGCAGGCACAATATACACTTTGGGGGTATCATCACTTTGTCTGTAGTAGATTATAAACTTCTCAGCATAACCAAGCTAATAAAGATTACAGGACTATGAAATTAAACTAAAATGCAGTAAAACTGTAATGAAATGTAGTCACTGGTTAGAGGGCAATTGACAAAACTGTACAAATAGCATTGTCAGAAAATCCTAGTCAGTAATATAATTTCATTTTATTTCCGCCATAATGTAAAAGGAAGAAAACTGCCTGCTAGTTGATCATGTAAGGAGGCTCTAACTGTTTCTGAAATCTGTCCTGATGAAAAATCACCCCTAATAGCTTCATTGCCTTCTGTGTTTTCTATTGCATCTTAACTATGTTGACATTGGGAATTGACAGTTCTAGTATTCATGGCTGTTGGCTTTAGTAGCTCCTGGAAAATTGCTTGTGATTGTCTCTTCATTTATGGCCTTAGTTGCATAGAGTTAGGTAACTAGATGAGGGTATGCTTAGAAGAGTTATACTAACATGGCAATTGTTTACATTTAATGCCAAATTGCTTTGCAATGATAGTCTAATTTCAGTGACAGAGGTACCTATATTTAATACTTGGTAGCTAGGCATTCCTTCTAAACAGCTCAAGCAGAATTTAAATAATGGCAACAGCTGCTTTTTGGCCAGTTCACGTGCAATTGCACTTGTGAGGCAATAACAAAAACTAGACAAAATTCTCCCAGTCCTTACCAATCATTTCCCATCTGCATCATTTAGAAAGATTCAATGCAGGAAGAATATAATAATTCTATGTGTGGAGAATACCTATGTGGAACATGGACAAAAGATCTTATCAAGATAAAGATATATTTACTTGAGTAGGAAAAATTTCAACAGATGTAATTGAAAATCCAGTGTTGGCTAGAATCCCCATATTTCTATTTCAAAAAACCTTGAAAATCATATCTTTTGCATTGTATGGAATGGCAATCATTTCTTCAGCGTGATTAAGAAGATATCCAACATCTAAGTAGAACTGCAAATAAGACGTTACTATCTTGGCAAGAAGTATGCACACAGATTGATGGTAATGTTTGGAAGAAGTTGAGTAAGATAGTTCTCTTTAATGATCCATACATTATCTGCTGAAGCAACGATCAAAAATGCATGTCGCAGGCCTCAAAACAGCCCAGATTGTACCTCCATAATTGTACGCATCGAACACCAAACAAATGAGCCCAACCACAATATCTGTTTCGTTTATTCCTGTTTAAGCCATAAACATGTACGCCACGAATCGTATATTGAAAGCGGTTTTATTCGATCTGAAATGAATTACCATATTTTACTTTTTCTGTGGCGAGTCTCCTGGTTATCGTCCCTTTTAATTCGCTTGCAACGTTCGATTTGTTCTGCTCAAAGTCTCTACTGGTACTTCCGCTCCCTGATGACTAGTTAATCAAAGTGTCAATAAATAAGTCTAAACAAAATATGAAATATTGTCAAAACAATATCCTCATCTTTAATTTGCTTCAAAGCATAGTTCATCCCATGTTTCTGTATAAATATTCCATATCTACTATCCAAATTGCAAATCCTTTAAAAAACCTGAGTTATGGTTGTAAGTTTCTCGCCAACATTACAGCCTAGAAAATGCTGTAAAAATATACATAAAATCCAATCCAGATGCCTTGTACTCTAAAAAATGAGCAAGTGTCGGTCCTAATTCTATTACTTCAATCACAAGTCAAATTCTTCACTTCTATTTCATTCAAAGTAAGCATCACATCAGTATTGTATTACAGCGAACTATTGGTAAAGTGGTCCCATCTAACATGGCGACCACACATACTTTTGGCAGCAGATTTTGAACACTAGTTCCTCGATCCAGTCCTTTTTTGAGATCAGTGCGTATACCTAATAATTAATTCTTCGTATACCCATTAATTAATTCTGGGTATACCCAATAATTAATTACGTGTATGCCTGATAATTAATTTTGTAGTTATTAAGTATGTATATGTGCAATAATCAATTACACACATATGTAATAATTAATTCTCTACATATACAATTATTAATGATACAGTCTTTTATTGATTGCAACTACTTTTGTTAATTCAATATACTTTTGAACTGATCGGGCCCCCATAACTCTGTGTCGCGCTATGACATTTATGTAGTTTGCATGTTTAGTTGTATAGTTGCGTTGAATTAATTTAGAAGCAGTTATGTTATGTTATGCTCGGTGTTGTCGCTTTTGTAAAGAACAAGAGTATCTAAAATAAAAAGAATTTAACCCACTCAAATACTGTAAAGAACAAGAGTATCTAAAATAAAAAGAATCAGAGTTACATCTGTTTATAGTTTTCCACATCTTTATGGACCCCCGGTCAGTGGCGTAGCGTCAAGGTATTCAAGGTATTCAGTGAATACCCTGCAATTCCCAGAAAGAAATTATAATCTGCATTATGTTGCAATAAAGTTACTTTTTCTCAAATGCTTATTCAAATGGCAAATTTAACTCCATTTCAACGTGTTACCTGCCTAAATATTCAAAGTGTGTAGGCATAAAGACGCGAATCGTTTGGAAGCAAGCTGATTTGCGAAGATTATGCGGAGGATTGATACCCGGAAAGCAGTTTCCACCAATAAGAATGCTCCATTGCATAAATAAATTTTTCCTGGATGCGCGAAAACAAAGACAAAATACGCTGAGAGTTGGGCAGCTTCCAGACTCACACAGGTCAAAACTCACATAGAGGCTAGTAAACAATGATTTTGAGTACTTGGAGTTGGAGTGGTAATATTATAGAAAACGATGCAAATACGACGCATGGAAAGTTATATTGGAGATTTGAAATGTTGACTTTTTAGCAAACAACTTCTATTCAGAGGTAAATTATGTCATGTGATTGCAAGAGCAAAAAGACAAGTGAAAATAGGTATCTCGTACATCTTCAGTCGCACGTAGGCCAAGTTTCTCAATATCTCATTTTGCGATTTTAGGAAGTGCCTATACTCTTAATGTTTTAATTTCATGAATAATATAACACTAGACGTCGAATTTTTCCCCTTTATTTCCCTACACATGTAAGCACCTTGGTTTACTTCTTTCTCTGTTTACGTAATGCGAGCTGTTGGGTTAGCACAATCCAAAAGTATGCAGAGTCATTTGATATTAAGTTCTCTTGTCAGCACCCGTAGTTACTAGTCATTAGCTGCTATTTTCTAGTTGCTATTGCAAAGAATAGTATTCTGTTAAGGTTTCAAGAACCTTTTAGGCTTTGTTGGTATAGGTCCTGTTTCTGATTTGCTAGATGCATTTAACTGAGTTGGCTATGGCGGAATCAGCAGTGGGTGATATCGTCACATCGTTGATTCAACATCATTTTCAACGTTATCATTGCCTTAAAAGAGGACTATTGATAAGGGGAGGCCAAAGCCTTGCATTAATATCACACAGCCTTGTAAGGCTGCTTTATTTAGGGCATTTAGATAATATGTAGTCGAGGCTGGGTTTGCCTACGCCTCGCTCTTTGCACATTTAGAATAAAAGGACTTCAAAGCTTGACCAAAAATACCAAGGGACCCAGGGATGTAGGAAGCTTTCAAAAAGTGGGGGGCATATGCATTCAGAGGCACCCTCACATGCAAAAGGGGCACTATGTAAGCTGAAGAGGGGCAATTTACATAAAAAACTGTGAAAATGTGTGGGCACGTGCCCTTTGTGCCACCCGGTTCCTATGTCCATGAAGGGAGCAGTTTGATACCTTTATTATTACTTTTGCAGAATGCCCAACGTTGTCTAGTACGGTTCTAGACAAGGTCGATACTTGGATTCCTTTCGCTTGGCATTGCGTTCTGCGTTTTTTTATTATAGTAAAAAGTGAAATATATCCACACTGCTATCGCTTAAGCACAACTAATTCCAAGGTTGTACTACTCCTTTAACTCCTTAAAAACTCCTTAGATTTATACACGTTTTTAAGGCTGCTTAAAAAGTTCTTATGTTCATGTATTTTAGACAGAATTCCTTAAGATCTCCTTATTTCTAATCAATTCTTGGGGCAGAGGGTGTTTTGCAATAGATTTATTTAGGAAAAGAATTGCAATTTGTCAAGGAGACAAACAAAACATACTCTTTAATTATTTTTTGTCCTTAAAACCTCATGAAAGAGTCCTTAAATATTATCTGCTCGCCACAGCACAAACTTTGTAATTCAGAAACAAACAATGTAAACTATAAAGATGTATATGGTCTAGAGTCATGTTGTTTAAAAAAAACAATCTTCTCGGTTTCTTCTACCACACTTGAGCAAACTCTTCGAATGTAATCTCTCTTACCATACCCTTCTCAAATAAAAGGTGAGTGAGAGCATCCTCTCTCCATGGACTGCTCTTGCATCTTCTTCGCGAATCAACATAGTTCAAGGCGGAGAAGAGACACTCAACCCTTGCTGAAGCATATCCGCATGTCATAGAAAGTATAATGCGGTAAGGATATGTGCTGCTTCTTTGTAATTTTCATACAGAAAAAGGTATACTTCCCCAAAATCGGCATTGCTTGATTCAAATCTTTGCAGAATCACATTTTTAGAAACTTTGCATTCAGATCTGAAGGCTCTGGGATCGTCCGCATGTCAACCATTAAATTGTTTTCTAATAACTGGCATGGTGAGCATGTATTCGAAAAAGGGCTACGGAAAGATAGGATCCAAAGGTGCATTAAGGGGGGTATGCCTATGCTGTCCAGAAGATTCCTAAGATATGAATGAGCCTCTTGGGGTTAGATTACACAATAAGTGCCTAGCAGTAAGGTCGTTTATCTTTACTTTTTCAGTTTTTTCTCTTGCTTAAATACCTAGCTCGGGGAGACTGTAAGGGGGTGGAATTGACAAGTGAAACGGATTTGGGGGCGCGGCCCCCCTCGCCCCCCTCAGTTACGCGGCTGCATCCTCTGATAGAATACCCACTCGAAAAGGTCACGCTAGGACACTACCCCCGGTGAGCTTTGCCCGAAGAAGAACGCTTGCTGCATATTGTACGCAGCAAACAGAGCGGCAACAAGAATGCGACTATTGAACCTGAACAATATATAGCTTTGCAAGTATAATTGCCTTTCATGAAACTTTTTCAAACTGAAAATAATAGTTTTAAGGTATTAAGGCAATGTTTCTTTACGACAGTTTGTAAATCAACAAAACCCCTTCATCATCGCCGACAAACAAACATTTCTTGCCATCTTTCTTCTTCTGCCAGCTCATACTCCGTAGAAAATCAACTACTTCTGAAATAAGTTCTTTTCCAAACTTCTCCTTCGGATTTTCAATTGTGTGGAGAAAAAATTTTAGCATTGCTTCACCTCTGGGGTTTTTTTCGTTGAAAATATCAGTTATTTCCAAATCCATTTTTCCATTGAACGTATCAAACACCCATCCATTGCTTTTGCAAATCTCAGAGAGCTCTATGTTTGTGGGATAGTGAAGTTCACTTGACAATGATGGAATCTTAGTTTTAAATTTTTCTATCAGATTCATCCAAATATCGCCTTCGCTTCCAACTGCAGCTACAATGCACCCAGGATTTGCCAGACACTTTTCATAAGCATTGTTCAGTATTTCTCCTTCGTTTTCCACATAGTAGAAGACATGTAGAAAGTGAATCAAATCATAGCGTTCCGGTCCCGCCATCTCAAGGAATTCTTCGACTCCTTTATTCACCCAATTAAATTTGACATTTGGAAATGCGGTTTCTTCCAAAGAAATATTGTGTTTGAACTTATCAATTGCCATTGCATTTGGCTCGACAACCGTCCAGATAACTTGCTTTCCTTGCAGTAGCTCCTTTCCGTGGGAAAACAAGGCCTTAAGTAACAGACAATCAAGCGATCCCACGCCAGAGCCAACAGCCAAGACCTTGAACTCGGAATTTGGCGTAGAAACATCTTGTGTGAACACCTTTCGAAGTTTGGGCACCAAAGTGTTTTCCACCCAAACTTTTTCCTGTCCTCTTGCATCACGAATAAAGGCTTCTTGTATATCATTGTACGCTTTTCCACTGTCAACAAACTGCGAATGGTTGGCCATGTCTATGCTTGTATCTTAGCCGTTGTCTGCAGACAGCGTACCGTAATTACTCGACTAAGCGCCCTGGTGCTTAATTTTATCTCTTCAAAGTGTGATTTTAACAACACAATATACCTATTCAATGAACCATTGCAGAGTAGAAAGAAAACCCAGTACCGTCAGTTTGAACTGTAATACAATGAAAGGAGTATAGGAATTTTTTGAAGCTTATTAGATAATAAAGTAGACATTTATTGACTCATGTATTCGTTCTGTATGCTTTGCACGTCATGTCAAAAATAACCAGCACCATTGCAACAACGATGGCCTTGGTCCGAGTTTTATTGTGGAGCTTCTTCGAGGACGGCGCTTATTTCCAAATCCAACCTACAAGTGCGGCGCTTGATTTAACAACTTTTGAAGTAATCCCATCCCGGACATCCTTGTTTGTGAGGAATCGAGTGTTTCATTTTGTTTTAGAAACTGACTCAATTAGTGGGCAGTGTAACCATAGTCACAAGACTGCACTAGTCTGGAAGCGAACAATAGCCTATTGTTCTATGTTATTTTCCACTTCTTCGATCGTACCCAGACCTTTCCGAGTGAATTAAAGCTTGTTGTTTATAGTTGTGGAGCATATCGGAATACAGAATATCGAGAAATATCGATCATTAGTGCAACCTTGAAAAAGAAAATTACAGAGGACAAAGTGTGCACTTGTATAATCACAGCCAAAGATAGTTTTTTATTGTAAGTACCGTACAAGCATTGGTAAACCGAAAGTATACATGGGGATCAGAATCAATGTCATCTCGCTGGGTGCATCTTCAAGATCTATCACACCCTCCGAAATTGGTTCGAGTGGTGAGGTTCCCCCTGCCCTCTGAAACATTGAATTATATTGCTATATAGACTATGCATTGTGCCATGGTATTTTATTCCTCAGGTCAATTTTCCGTCCTGATAACTTAGGAGAGGTTAAATAGAAAAGTGGCCTTACTGTAACAAATGTTATTTCAAGGGGCTTATAAGAGAAAGGTCTAGAAAGACAGGGAGCTACTAATTCAGGGTGTTTGTCATGTCAGGAAAATCCATTCCCTCATAAACATGTCAGGGAAAGTTGGTCCTTTGTGCAATGTCAGGGAAACCTGGCCCTGCAAATATTTTATTTTAATTTGTAAGTTTAATTTAAGATTATTGATTACTAGATGAAACTGACCCTTTGTACTGCCATCCAAGATGGCACAACACTTAAGTTATCTTTGTCATCCTTTTGCCATAATCAATGCTGTGAAATATATATGGTTTAAAGGTCAAAGGTGTACCAGAATTTAAATTTTTTTCTTTTGCTTTTAGTAAGTAATGTCAGGGAAGGCCGTATGGCCTATAACAAAGCCCCGACAAAGGAAAAACTGAAAAAATGGGGGAGTTGAAGTAGAGAGGGAGATAAGATCAAGTTTGTTGATGTTAGATTTAAAAAATTACAAATTGTAGGATTCAGGGAAAGTAGTGGGTAGCAATTAGTTCCATAGTTGAGAAGTTCTAGGAATGAAAGATGATTTGTGAGCTAGAGTTCGTGGATTAGGTAGTGTAACTTGGAAAGGGTGTGAATAGGTAGAGCTTCTGATGGTTCGAATACGCCTCACTGGATCAGGAATAATATTCTTGATTTCCTGATAGCAATGTCCGTAAAAATAGCGGTAGAAAATGGAAAGATCTGCAACAAGACGACGATGGGAGAGAGATTGTAGATAATTGGTGAGGCTTGGATTGTTGATGAGACAGATAGCTTTAGACTGGACTCTGTCAAGAAGATGGAGAGAAGATGTAGGAGCAACACCCTAGACATGAGGGCGGTACTCCAGAGAAGGACGAATCTGGGATTTGTATATAGTTGGTAGTTGAGAAGGTGAGAAATAACCACGGGCTCTAGAAAGAAAGCCAAGTTTCTGAGATGCATGCTTTGCTATGGAATTGATATGGGGTTTCCAAGTGAGATTAGATGAAATAGAAAGACCAAGTTGAGTGAAAGAAGATGAAATGTCCAGTTTATGGCCGTTCATGAAAACAGGGGGGAAATCTTGGTGTTGTTTACGTGATGTGACAACCTGTTTTGTCTTTTCTGCATTGAACTTAACAAGGTTGTCACTACCCCACTGCTCTACATTTGTCAAGTCATTGGTGAGAAGTGAGGCCGAAGTGTTACGATATGGTGAAATATTAGAATAGGCAAGGTGCTGTGGATTGGATGAAAAAGATGAACTTAAATAAGTGTCATCAGCAAAGGAGAAAATACTGGAAAGATGTAGAGGAAAGCAGGTCATTTATGAAGAGGATGAACAGAACAGGAGAGAAAGCAAAGCCCTGAGGTACACCTGAGTTGATAGAATGAGGATTAGACAGGTAGCCATCGACCCTAATTGCAATAACCTATCAGATGGAAAGCTAGATATCCATTTAATGAGGATGTGGTGAAGACCAAACATTGGCAGTTTAGCAAGAAGACCTTCGTGCCAGACGCGAACAAAGGCCTTGGCAATATCAAGAGAGATCACTCTACTCTCACCGTAGGATTTTAGAGCAGAGGACCAAGCATGAACAGCATAGGCTAGAAGGTCAACGGTAGATCTGGCTTGTCGAAACCCATATTGATGGTCAGAAAGAAGGTTGTTTTTTTCAAGGAAGGCAAGCAGCTGTTTGGTGATAATGGTATCCATAGTCGTAGACATGAGAGAAGTGATAGCATTAGGGCGATAGTTTGAAGGGTCAGATTTGTCATCTTTTTGGGGATAGGGAAAACGTGGGCGAGTTTCCAAGAGGAAGGGAAAATACCAAGATTGTAGGAAAGCTGGAAAAGCTTGTTGAGAACAGGGGCGAGTTCAGGGGCAAAGGACTTTAGCACTATAGCAGGTATACCATCAGGTCCACTAGATTTGGAGGTGTTGAGCTGAAGAAGGACTTTCCGGACTTTACGTGTAGAGAATTTAATAGGGGACATTGTGATGGTGGATGTGGGGTAGAGAGGAGCTTGGAAATCTTGGTCATCAAGATTGTAATTGGAAGCAAAGGTTGATGCGAAAAGGTTAGCTTTAGAGGAAGGAGTGCATGAAGATGAGCCAGAGTTGTTTTTAGAGGTGGAAAAGAAGAATGGCAAAAGTTTTGTGAGACAACTTTGGCCTAAGGACCAGAAGGAGCGAGATCCTGTTCGACATGAAGCAATTTTATTGTTGATGCGTCTGACAAAGGAGGATTTGGCATGATTGAAGGTTTTGGAGGATAGGTTACGAGCGTGTACAAACAAAACTCTTGAATGTGGAGTTTGGTGTAGTTTCTATTGTTTAAACCGGTGGTTTTTATGTTTGACAGCTTTTGCACATTGTGAATTGAACCACTTTGGAGAAGACTTTTTGCCAGGTTTATAGGAAGATGGAATAAAAAGATCCATACCAAGTTGAATTGCGTTAGTGATGAAGGTGATAAAGAGGAAAGATTGTTAGACAAGCCAGAATACCAGGGATAAGCAGCGAAAATATTTCGAAGAGAGTCCCAGTCAGCTTCACCATAATGGAAAACTTCATTATATTTAACTTTATTTCTCAGGTTTCCCATGTATTTGAAAGCAAAGGGAGGAAGTTTGGACCTTTAGAACCATTAAAATTAGGGTAAGGATGGTGTAGTAGTTGCTAATGATCATTATTTATTATTGAAGATGAAATAAAGAAAATATTAAGAGAAGAGCCTATCATCAAGCTTAGATTCCCAGATAAGACATTGCAAGGAAAAGTGGAAACACGTGGATTGGGCATTAGGCATATTGCGATGATCTGTTTTGCCTGACATGCTAGGTATATGTCTTTGGACATTTATCATTTACATATCAATGAACAAAATTGGCATACATGGAACAGAAAAATCTCCCTTCAGTTCCCCAAAGTTAAATTAGAGATTCCTATAAATGACTTTGTCTTTATGGGTTCAAAGTTCTATAACTTGCTTCTTATAGACATCAGAAAATGTACTGTTGATTATGAGAACAAAGTGAGCTCTTTTTTTCATTAAATCCATTGTAAGCATTATAAGCTTTCATAAGCCTTGGTTTGTGAGCACGCCTTGGTTTATCTATTCTTTCTATTTTAAAAGACACATTGATAGTGTTTTTTTACAGCTGATATCTGTACATCCTTTCTAAGTATATCATATCATGGTAAAATCTGAGGTTTTTGCAACATTTTACTTTCATCCTATGTCAATCATAAAAGTGAAAACATGAGCATGACTCTATTATTCAGGTATCTGAAGGGCGTGGGACTAACACCTCCATAATCCTAATGCCCTCCCATTCTCATCTTTTAAATCTGTCCCTTATATTTACCATTTCAGTCCATTTCATTTCAAATTCACTGCATACAATTTAGTGAGAACTACAAAAGCAATTTAAAATAATAAATATCTAAATATTTAAAATTCACTGGCAGAAACTAATACAAAAAATTCATATACTTAACAGGAGCATCAAAATAAACTAAATTTTATGGAGGGAAACATTTGAAGGAGGAACTCTCAATAGTTACAAAGCTAATCAAGGAGAGAGAGGACCCCCTGGAGGAGAGAGCAGCACCATTGAGAGGACATCTTAGTTTTGTTGTCACGTGCAATAAATGGATAGGGAGAATTTCTCCGAGGGCCTAAAGTTAGAAGAGTTCAATTTGGATATGACTTCATTATGTCAATCCCCAAACTATTTCTTAGGCAACAATGTTAATTTCAATCAAGTCTGTATGTTATTAAACAATGAATACGGACCAATAAAATTTTTTTTAAATAAAAAATTAATCTTGTAGCTAACATACAGGTCAGCAGTTTGTTAAGCTTCCTAATGAATGTTTTTGCTTTCCTACTATTCTCAATGACTGCTTCTTTGGCAATTATTGCCTTCTTTTGTAGTTCTCCTTTAAATATTTTGCAAAATGATGTTTCCTGCCTCTAATGAATAACTTATTTAAGCTGACAAATAGAAAAGTTGCAACTTTCTACTTATCTCTAAGGAAGCATAAACACTAATGCACATAATTTTGCTTTCAATGGTGTTTAACTTCTAAAGTTCTCGAAAGTTTATGCCAGTTAATGCTTGGGGCTCATCTGTAAATTAATACCTTGACAAGTATTGCAGCACAACACTAAGCAAATTTAGAAATTCCACAGAGTTATGCTAGAGAAAATGTTTTCTAACTTCATCTGCAACAAATTTGTTCATTAAGTGGAAATATGAGAAATAATATTCTGGCTAAATTAATGCATCAATTTTGCTAAAATTGGCCGAGAGGCATGGTTGCACTCTCCCAAAGAGATCAGCCATGCCTCTCCTAATCTATCAAACCTATTGTACATACTTTGCAGATAATCTGAAAAACATTTATTTCAAGTATTTGAGCAGCTTTCCTTAATGCAGTACAAAGTTCCTGCGAGTGAATGTAAGATTTCGCATCAAATGACTTCTGATATCAAGAGACAGGATGATTTGCGTTCATGTGCAGAGGCAATCAGTCGGAGTCTTCCACTTCATCTGCAACTCACTATTTGAAAAGGCAAAAGTAGTACGCTTTGTCATAAAGTTTCGTTGATAAGACTGCTAGAAGAATGATTGCAAGACTGACTGTTGTGCGAGCACAGAATGAAGAGTGGGTTTATTTAGGCCATCATTGACTCAATGGTTGAAAGCACACTGCCACAAAATAACGCTACCTCGGTTTCGATGTCTCTTGTTTGATAAAAATGTCCTGTATCTTGTTTGAAACCATTTTCATCGAAAAATCCGAGAGATTCTCACGACCTACATTGATCAAAAACCCTCATTAGAAAATTTTCCAGTACAACTGACAGCCCAAATTCTGTGAAATGCACTCGCAGGTTGTTGTTGTTGCTCAATCAACATCGAAAAGTTAAAACAATAGGCTATTGTTCGCTTCCAGACTAATGTTTCTTGTGACTATGTTTCGACAAATCCACTTTAATTTTTAGGAAAATTCCAATTTGATAATTACTTCATTATTTGATAATTAATTCATATGTCAAACTTGTGCCGAGTTAACTCGTTGACTACGTCTGGCGTTTTTGATATATGTACTAAAATACGGCGGAAAAAGTATGCCACTACCCCGCATACCATATCTTTTCCCCCTTTCGGAAGGTTCAATAATGACGTTTTCAACGTCATTTTATTTGAATAAGGATTACGAGTGTACTCGTCATAAGAAGTTGCAATTTTCTTTCATGTTCACTACGGCTAACGAGTTATCTTGTTTATCGTAGAGCACATAGGCATTTTTCGCGCACTAAGAGCGACGAGATAACTCGTCACGAGATTACTCGTTTTTTTGCATGATTCAAAATATTACCATACAGCAAAACATAGATACAAGAACAATGCCATTGGGAGCATGATAAGCATGGCTACCCTAAAGACCTTAAAACAAACAACACAATGAATACCTACAGATACAAGATACAGATACAGATAACAAGACCGATACCAATACGATACCAAGGAATATACCAAAATCCATTTGGTTCGAATTTAATTAAAAGTAGGTTAACATGATGGTACTACTGTAGAGAAAAGGTATGAAGCTTTGTAGATTTTAGTATTCTCCTTCGTGAACCAGATAAATTTACGATACAGTTACGGTTGGAATAGCAGCAAAATATTGAGTAGAGGAGAAGAGAAGGAAGAGACAGAAATCTGATTTACCTATGTAGATATTGCTGATGGTATAAGAAACGCTGTGATACATGAATGAAATTTAGCGCTGATTCTCAAATTTGTCTATTTGATTATGGATAAATCAGTTATCACCTAATAATATGTAATGCAATATAGTTTCTTAAAATGAATGGACGTTGTTTTGAGTATTTCCTCTATACCCTATAATATTAGAACAATTGTAAAACACTAGTAGTCTGGGAATTGAGAAGTAGAGTACGGACACACATTTGCGTATTCTCTCGCGTCTCCTTGTGTATTCTCTCGCGTCTCATTACGTATTCTCTCGCGTCTTATTGCGTATTCTCTCGCGTCTAAGTCTTGGAACCATAGACACGCTACAAATTTAATGTGCACAAGGGTGTGATTTGTTTTAGAGATACTCCAGCGCTTTGTGTCAACCCTTGTTTTCGGATCTACCATCAAGCCCTGGTGGTCATCAAAAATATGAAACCCCAAGAAAATACAATCGCAGATGAAGACTGACTTAAGTTAGAGATCATTTGATTCAAATAAAAGAAAGCAATTAAACAGAAGCAGAATTGTTTCCTTATTCTTGGTCTATATTCCTATACGGTACTACCCTGACGATAAAACTTGTAAAACCACAAGAACGAGGTCTTTTGGGTACTCCTTTAATACTGAGTAGTTAACTTCTTTCATTTTACTGAAAAATCTAATATTGAAGCAAAAAAGTAAGCCTTTAGTGATTTACACTCCTCAAAAGGCTATAGAGTATTCTCGTCATACGTACGAAAATGGAAACTGATGGTGACGAGAATACTCGTCATGCTACAGAGTTTAAAGCATGCGCATGATCGCTGAACAAGCACGAGGGTGATATCTAGGTTACGGAAAGTGGCATCCCCTCTCGCGGTGGCCAAGATGTGCTGTATTCAAGGGAGGCTCATACTTGAGAGATCTTAAGAGCAACAGTTATGAGTGATGTGCCGAGACACCTTCTATTGGGGGGGGGGCGTTTTGACCAATTGACCAACTATTGTTACTAAAAAAAGAGGTCACAGAAATTACTGTAGCCAACCCTCTTTCACTCTTGCAGCATGGCTGACTTTTGACCAACTTTCTTGCAAGTTTGAAAATATTGGGGGGCACAATGCCCCCCATCGGCACATCCCTGACAGTTATGAACAATCTGGGGATGATGGTGTCTGGATTAAAAGCACAACAATCTTTACAACCAACCTAAATGCACGTCCTTGTAACTTATTATTTAAACTGAAATACCCAAATTATACTAGCACCATCACACATTCCTCCATTTCTCCTCAATCATCGGGCGAATGTTGAGGAGTAAACTGGCTCCCCTTATCTCAGGCTTGCTATCAATTCCATTGGTAACCCTGATATCTTCGACAAAGATATTCAATACCTCATTAAATCTAATACAAATCAGTGACGCACTTTCGTCGCGCTTGTGTTAGACTCAATTGCAATTGAATTTAACTCGACACCAGTTCGACATATGAATTAAACCTTTCACGTTTTGTTATAAGAAACCATCATTTTGTCTGAGCCTCAATTTTCTTAACTTTTCTAGAAATTGAGCATCAGATTTTCTTACAATTTTCTCAAAGTTTTCTGGAATAAACAGGATAAAATGAGTTACCTTGGAATGTAACATTGATGTAATATCGATTTTGCTTAATAATAATCCAGGATTAAGGAACCTTTACAATTGAGCTTGAACTAGGTTCCATATAAAAACTTATACTAGGATTCCAATGGTGTAGAAGTAATTTGATAGCTAGGGAGCTTATTCTTTAAGAAGTTACACGTATGTTTATAGAAAATTAAGGAAGCCGTATTAGAAGTGTTTCATCTAGAATTATCTTTTACTTCCAGAAAATTTACCAAATGTGGAGTCTGCACCCCCATGCTCTCTCTCACACACACAAACACACACACACACACACTCTCTCTTTTCTACACATCTGCAGTATTTTCTGATTATCGTTCATGTCTTTGGAAGATCCAGGTTTTTATAATGCTAGAGCTGAGTAATTTTCAAAAAAAGAACATTGTCGATTGCTCCAATGCTATTACTTGTTTGTCAGCTTTTGGAGCTTTGCGCATTTTTTATAAGGAACCTGGCTCAAACCCTAGTAGTAAATGAATCTTTAATGTTTTGCCGCATTTTAGTTCTAAAAGTTTCTTAAAAGTTTGTTGATTCAGCGAACGAACTTGAAGCCAAAACGTAAGCAAAACGTGAATGTGGTAAATTATTAGTATTTTAAGAAACAGCTATAAGAAACTGCATCAGCGCGAGCTAGAGCCTAAAAGCAATATAAGTTCACATTGTCTTAGTTCAGCTTTTCGTTGAAACAGGATACGATTTCAATGTCCTATTCTAAAGCATGCTTGGGCAAGCTTTTTCTCATATGGGTCAAATCGTTTATTTTATAAAAGCCCACGGGCCATGAACAGAAGACAGAAAATGAAAAATCATGCACATGCATGTCTATGCCTTTCTGTGCCAAATATTTCAAAATGAATTTCTTTTGATCTTTCTTAATATCGTATCATTTTGTTATTTTTTATTTTTAATAAAACAGTTCAGCAGTAAGGATAAAAATAATTGCAGTATAACTATTATAAATTCTTCAAACATCAGGTCTATTGAAGTTAATTAAAGCCTGAAAATATTATTTTAATACTATATTTGAGTTTGATGCTTCATTAACAGTTTTTGAATTCTAAGTAAGAGCAACACATGAACTTTCAAAAATTCTTTTTGGGCGGTATGTGACCCACAGGCTATAGATTGCCTTGCCCGTACATAATCTAAAGTTTCTAAGCTCTTCCCCTTTAGGTCCAAAACTTTCTTAAATTTTAGGCTGTCTAGTACTAGGTTGATTATAAACTGGTTTCTTATTAAAAACGTTTGTTTTATTGGGAAATGAAGTTTGAAGAAATCTTTGTATCAAAAATGTTTATGTGAAGCTGATGTTCCCTTCATCAGTTAGGCCATTTTATGGAGGAATACATTGTCCATTACTAAGTGCAATTATCTCAAATAGTGTAACTTCTTCGTGCAATAAGCTAGAATGATGCTGTCGCCACAAATGTAGTAGGACCGTTATCCATATCCGTATAAGGTATTATTTGTCCAGTCTCACTTTCGAAGCCTGTCAATTATCTGTCATGTCTATTGTGTGTACGTATAAATAGTATAATCGTAGTTTGTAAAGGAGTTGGTTTTCAAGTTGGCTTTAGAGTTGATTTCAATTGTGAATAATGTGAATGAATACGTTGTCTTTTCTCTGATACGACTGCCACACAAGCAGTCTACACAAATAGGGGTTATAGAGACTTAAAAGGGACTTTTCATCTATTAGCTATTTCATAGACATTTAACCTAGTTAGTTTTAACTTTCCTTTGTTCATTATTTTAGGTTCCACACAGTCATATTCCCTTTGGTCCAGATGGATCTGGTTTTTATTCAGACAACACAAAAGGCTGTTACCTTGTTATCTTAGAAGCAATGCCGCTTATTTCAACTGCCCTTGAAGCCATCGAGATCACAAACACAGATGAATTGTTTTGTATTGCAGATTATGGAACTGCAGACGGAGGGACATCTATGCCTGTAATAGTCAATTGTATCAAAAAACTGAGGGACAAATATGGCGATGGCCTTCCCATTAATATCGTATATGAAGACCAGCCAACAAATGATTTCAAGTCAATATTTTTAAGAGTTAATGGTATGCTTTCATTACAGCAGTTGTATTTTATGTTAATGGGACTTAAACCAAGACGATCGCTCAGCTCATCTTTCTTTTTTTAAACAGGCCTTGAAATGAGCAGATGTTAGGCACTTGATTGACCAAGCTACTCATTTCATTAAGGCGCTTGATCAAACTCCTACACTGTTTTGTACCTTTAGATCAAAATGGACTCCACTGACGAATTGCTTATGCAAAAGTAAATATGTGAAGCGGTGCGTGTTTTTTTGTCACGACATGATAAATTTCGTTCTACGAATTGTGTCTACGATATGACTCCATGCATAAGAACTCTTTATTCCAAGGAAGAGAGGGAAAGGAGAAAAAAAACTTAATTGTTATTATATGGTTATTCAAGGAAGATTCAGGCAAAATCTTTCTCTTTATTGCATATCTTCAGTATAAACTTTTGAACAATTCTAGGAGCTTGAATAGTCGAGCCAGTAGGATTTGCGAGGCGAGTGTGGAGGCGCTCGCGCTCAATCGAACACCTCTCGTTTTAAAGCATGGTTTTAAGAAAGGCATTAAACATTTCAAAGGCCTAAGCAAGGGGTGCTGCTAGGGGAGGGCCAGGAGGCTGTAGCCTCCATTTGAACATGCTAGCTCCTCATTGGAAGATGAAGAATTCTTTGCTAACTGTATTCTAGCCCGCCCCCCCCTTATTGAAAGAAGAGTCAGTCCCCCATGGAAATGCTGCAATGTGAAACATTGAGCCAGCTTTTCATTGAAAGGGCCTGACTAGACAGTTTGAATAGCTCCAATTTGCCAACAAAAACACGTGTTTGCAACAAATAAGGCCAATTTGCCCACAAAAGATGCCAGGTAACCATGAAAATGTAATCATTTTGCTGACAAGCTAAGTATTGGGGGTGCAACTGTTCCAAACCTCCCCCAGTTGTTCCCCAGGCCCCTGACTGTCTCAATTCTGAATCTCTCAGAAATAAACTGCTATCAGCGTAGGAGCTTTGTACTGCTTTACTATAATTTAGTCATAATTTTTGGTTTTATCTTTTATGCTTGCAGGGTTGATTCCAGGATCAAAAGGCCTTTTGGAGACTTTTCAAAATATTTATGTGACAGCTTGTGGAACTGGCTTTTATTCTCAGTGCCTCCCTCCAAATTACATTGATCTTGGATTTTCAGCCACTGCCATGCATTGGCTTAGTGAAAAACCATGCAATATAACGGATGGACTACATCATACCATGATCCAAGATGAAGATGAGAGAGAGCTTTTCAAACTACAAGCAGCAAAGGATTGGGAGACAATCCTCATAAATAGAGCCAGTGAAATTAAACCAGGCATGTTTCTTTTTCGAAGCTAGCATTCTCAAGTCCCAACTCAGTGCCATCAATAATTTTTCCAAACAAAGTTAGAACCCCCTGCTTATTTCATTTAGTGAAAGATTTTGACCCCCCAGCTTATTTGGGATCTAATAATACTCTTGTGAACCCAGTAGTGGGGGGGGAGGGTGAATTGTAAATGTTTGAAAATTTGACCACCCATGTCTATTATCAACACCCCCTGAATAAAGAATTTTTTAGAAAATACAACTCCCCAAATTTATTAACATTCCACCCCAACTGAAAACTTCAAAGTTCTAGAAAGGACAATTAACTAAAATACAGTAGCTTTGTGCATGTAAGTTAAGTCTGCCAAAGAGGGAAATCAAAACAAAACCATAACAGATTATAAGTACAAATACACTGTTGTGGAGACATTCAAGAACTATCTGTTGTTGAAATTGAATGGTTTTTAAGTAAGTGCAGTAAGATTCGTAACTGTCAATCCACTTCCCCCATTTGGCATTAACCTAACTGCAATAACTTTTGAATTGTTTTGGCACCCATACTGTTGATAGAAGCTCTGTCCCCTATCTATTTACAGCCCCCAAATTGCACTTTTTGTAGAAAAATGATACCAATTTCCATAATGATATTAAAAACCCACAGATTGTGTTTTTTAATGAAATTTCAACCACCCTCCTTATTATACCTCCTTACTATCGAAGCTCCAAGAGTAGACATCTTGCTCTAATTTCACATTATTATTATTTTGCATTGTTTTTGTAATCAGAATCAGAAGCAAGAATGTGGTCTAGGGGGCTCATGAGATGAAGCCCTCTTATTGGATCCATGGAATATTTTGGGGAGCTTGGCTGTTATTTCTTTTGAATGCCAAGTTATGGAGCATTTTTCTTAACTTTTGTAGCTTAACTTTCATTTTTGTCTTACTTTCTTGTGTCCCTAGAAAGCCAGAATTTTGCATTGCTAATTGCTGTACTCAGAGATAAAACTTAAGTGCAAATTCATAAAAGCTGCAGACCCATATCAACTGTATAGCTCCCTGAAACTTCATTCTGCATTTTAATAGACTAACGAACTAACTAATTAACTAACCTATTTCTGGAAAAATATATTTAAAAACTAGATCTATCTTTTAATTTTAGGTGGATA
Source organism: Cassiopea andromeda (assembly GCA_018155075.1). Classification (NCBI taxonomy): domain Eukaryota; kingdom Metazoa; phylum Cnidaria; class Scyphozoa; order Rhizostomeae; family Cassiopeidae; genus Cassiopea; species Cassiopea andromeda. Next base: position 558,920 of record WIPJ01000579.1, read on the forward strand.
CTTGGTTATTGTTCAGTTCACAATTGATAATGAAGGACAATATTTAGGACACACAAAGTTTACAAAGAATTGCATGTTTACAACAATGACTGAATTATGGAGACAAATGATGAATGAAGATCTCATAACAATGGTATTTGACTTATTCACAAGGGTCATGGTGGATTTTGCAATTTAGACCTTAGATCATTGATAATTTTGTAATTATGTGCTCTTGAGTACCAAGTAACAGGGGTTGGAAAGTCACCTAAAATTAGTAATTAGGGGGTTGGCAGTTAGAAGATTTTCACACTTGTTTGCTTTCAAATAATGAAGAACTTTTACTCTTGTTTTCATACATTAAGAAGTTTGAAGGAGAGAATACAGAAAAATATTGATTTGACTGCATAAAATTAGAAAGAGCTCAATTTTGCACCCATGAGATTCTTGGCAATAATAGTTGGGGAGTTTAAATAAGTGTTGGGGACTGGTAAAAATTCAAAAATTAGTAAAGGAGTTGATTATTTGTTAATCAAGGGTAAGCAGGCCCTTTGCTGCCCGCTTTTGATATAAGAAACACTCTTTTTTGCTACCTACCAACTCACTCAGTCAATATCAACATCTTCAATTGCAACCAGAGACTCACATCAAGGTTCAAGGAGATGTAGATATAGAGAGGGAACATTTAAATGTAGGTCTTTCCTTGTACTTAGCAAAAGGCCTTGCTGTAGAGTAATGTTGGCAAAGTGACCTCGCCTACAGAAGTTCTTAATGCCACTATACTAGCTTCTAAATAGAATTGGTGCTAATTTCTCATTGTAATGATGGAATGTTTCACTGCACAGTGTGCAGTGGTGGAGCAGAGATACTCGGGGCCCTTAAGTGCTCAGTAGGATCGTGGCTCTATCTTAATTTTCGCTCCAAAAAATACGAAAGAACTTGTCTCTCGAGAGCCCCTGAGGGGCCCTTGGGAGTTTACTCAGCCCCAACTTACGCCGGTTACGCCAATGACAGTACAGCATCTTGTGCTTGTAGCTGGTAGACAACACAATTGATGGATTTTTAGGCCCATTTAGCACATTTGTAGTAGTATACTACGTCATAAGTACTGACACTATTTATCTTTTGTTTTATGTTGCTTATACTCATTCTGTATGACTTTCTTCAACACTCTGATCTTTTAGGAGGAATTCACGAACACGACATTCTTAAACTATTATCGCACTATTGAAGAGCTTTCAGAACCGTTTATTGACCCAGATTCGAATGTAGCCCAAACTGGAATGAAGCTTTTACATATTGAAACAAAGGTCGTTAAGTGCCCGTACAAGCAGCAATGGACTAAGAATAAGGGTGACCCTCAAGAACACGCTGAATGGTTTATACCAACAACAAGAACATGGAGCAACCACACATTTTATTCTGGTACGTGAAATGTTTTGAAGTAACAATTTTACTTTTTGCAAGCTATACATTTATGCACCAGTCAAAATGAATCCACACGCTCCCCACTTCGGGACATGTTGGGCATTGGTGGGAATTTTTCACCCTTTTAGCTGATTGTTGTGTCCGCATTACATGGGGGATTGACACATATTGGCACTTCCACTAAGCAATACGGGGCTTTAGGTGGGGATTCATAGTTTCGAATCCTGGTTGGCTTGTAAATTTGTAAATCAAGTCCAAGATGGCTTGGCCATTGTAAATTTGCTTCTCGCTTGGATAATTTGGGGTCAAAATTTCATTTTAAATAATTAAGAGCAATCGCTCGTGCAGACAAGGGCTCACGTGCGAATTGATGCTCTTGCATCAGTTTCTTCTGGGCATGGACTGACTACCTACGTAATGCCCTTTTCAGGGAGTATAAAAAGTTTTTGTTATAAGAAAAAGTTTATAGGAAAATGAGGCTCAAGTGGTCAAAATCTTAAGAAAATCACGAGGCTCAATTTCCACAATTTAGTGTTTTTATTGGCCAAAAATCGATATTTTGTCATTATTGCATTCAAAATTTTAAAGATGGAATTCAAATTCATGTATACAATTTTGATAACAAATGTTTAACTCATTTTAGCTAGTTTATTCCAGAAAAAGTTAAGAAAAATTTAAGAAAATTGAGGCTCAGGCAAAATTATTATTTTCTTATAAAAAAACATGTAGCAACTTTTCATTTCTAATGCCACGTGCTTACGAGTTCCAAACGTTCGTCGCACGCGGTGTGAATTAACAACGAAACGCTTCTACATTACAATGTGGTACCGTAAATGTTAGAGAACTACGGCGTTCTTTAGGGCCAACAGATCTGAATAGGTTTTTTCCAACGTTCTTATTTGATGGCACACAAATTACGAAAAGTTTTAAAAGTCAATAGGAATAGCTATTATGCCCTTGGAATTTATTGAGCTCATATTCTGAACCATCAGTGATATTTAGCATCCAGTTCTTTCAAAATAATAAAAGTAACGATAATAATTTATTTATTTTAAGTTCGTGTTTTTTTCCTAGCTCTACATTTCAAATATGAGAGCTAATTAATACCAACTATTTACCATTAAAAGATAAAACAAAAAGTACTATAAATTACAAAGTATAAAACTAAGAAGCATTATCTACATGTTGTACAGTTACACTCCTCTCCATTCCATTTTCCAATGTTCTTTTTAAATATAGCAGCTGCTGACGCTCCTTTTATTATGTCAATTGTGCTGTTCCACAATAGGCTACCTCGAAATTTTACAGAATCCATACCAAACGTAATACTTCTTGACAATCCCTTGATTCTTTTAAAATTCTTCCTAAACCTCTCCTGTCCATTCTATCAGCAGTATGTGTCCATTATGATATAGCTTAACCATGAAATCAGTTTATTCTCAACAAAATGTAGCATTTGATATAATGTTTTTCTAACTTTATGGGATTTAGAATGCTAACGAAAATATGTTTCATGGTTTTGGATATTTGGTAATTTGGCTTTCGACAAGATTTGGAAATATTTTCAAAGGAGTTTGTACGAACCTTGTGAAAGAGAATATTCTTGTTTGCGAGGTTTCACTGTATTTATACTTGATGGTGTACTCATTGTTATCTTTAATTCTTTTATAGTAATTATTTTGTAATAGGTTTTATAATCCCTGGTTTTCTACTTTTATATTCGATTTTCGCAAATGCCACTTTTTTTAATGGAGGGTCCCTTGTAAATCAACTCCGGCTGAAAGGCCACCCTCCGTCTTTGAAATGAAATTAAAATGAAATGGCGCGAAGTCAGTCGTTACTGTTCTTTTCAACAGCTTTGTCTGAATTCAGAAGCGAAGAAGAAAGAAATGGCATCGTGGATGAATTATTTGCGCGCTATGCTAGGAAAGTCAGCGAAGATCCCAGCCATCATGGTATGGACTATGTTCATGCTTACCTGCTAATAAGGAGAGATGTAGTGTAGCTCACTTCAAATTGTTCCTGCCAGTCTACATTGCCATCTTGGGATAAGTGAATTATTTAGCAGATCTCAAACATTGATAGATATAATTGTATAGTTATTCTCGACCAGGACACATTATTGATATCATTGTTATGTTCTAGCAAAGAAATCATTAATTTTCTAGACTAGTGGTTTTTAACTTGGGTTCGATCGTACTGTGTGTCAATTTCAGGGGTTGGACGGTTTCCGCTCGTATGATTCGTGATAGCACTCTCCGCTTGGCCAGCTTGTGCACTAAAGGCTGGTTTCCGCTTGAACGATGGCATCGATTCGGCCGAGGCGGCCCGAGTCAAATTTCATTTGTCAGGAGATTATCGGTCGATGGAAAAGTTCAAACCATGTGGACTTCTCATTTAGCCGATTCGGCCGAGGTTAGCCGAGGGGGACATCCACATTTGAACCTACTACGAATGCACAAACTCGGGCCCCCTCGGCCGAATCGTTGGATTCGTTTAAGTGGATTCGCTTAAATGTTTATATCGGCGCATTCGTTTATATATTCTGAATTTGAAGAAAAAACCGCATTTTATTTTTCCAACTACGAAGGGTTCATTGAATGTTAAGAAACCATCTCTGGGCCTCTTGTTCTAATTTCTTTTACCTTCATAGAAGTCAACGCAAGGAATACTACGTTGATAAGCAGTTGACTTTCATCCCATATCTCTGCGTTACTTTTCGTACTACTGAAATTTTTAATTCCATGAATATATCTACTGTCTACGAACTACGTAAATTCGGTGTGATTTCCCCGTTTTTCGGTTAGCAAACTGCTCTAAAAGTGTTATAATCTTAACCAACCAATAAGACAAGACGGCAACAAGAATTCATGCAATCTACATAAGTTTTTTACGATATTGTTTTGAGCCAATCTTCCATGCCTGGTTTTTTCAAACTGCACCGATAGCAACTGAGAATACACGGACATAACAACTGAACAAAATGAATGAATGTAAAGTTTAAGCTTGCGCTGCGGCGCGGCTGATTGATGGAAATTTCCAACAATGAATGCATGTATGGAACTTGTGGGGCTCAGTACCTCCAAGGTTTAGAGCCATTCTTCTAGCCTTTATGGCTGAATATAGATTTAGATAAGATAAAACATTATCAAGGGTGTTTTTTAGGTAAACAGACCAAGAGAAGTCGAATTTCAGAGCACTTTTTGGGAAAAAACTAATTTGGGGGCAACTCTAGGGGTTGGGCCATATGGCCCTTCCAGCCATTCAAGGAGCAAACTCAATAAAATGAACCATATAAAGCTGCACTTAAATATCACAAACTAAGACTTTACAAAAGTAAAAATCATGCATAATGTCTATTTATGAAAGTCTTTGAAACAGTCCCTCTTTTCTGTCAGACATAGCCCCTTTTTACATTTTCCCATTTCTGGAAAAAATTTTGAATCCCCATTTCTTTGGCTTTTTTGGGAGGTACCTTCGGACGCTACTTTTCCCTTTGAACGGAATGATCTGCTCATCTACTGAGTTAATTTCTTCAGGTGACACAGTTAAACAATTTTCTCTGAGCATCTGAAGTAGTGGCCTTATCTTGTACAACCTGTCATAAGAGCTGTCATTCTTGCCAAGTGCTTTAGAATTATCGTTAAAATGAAGAAAGGCCTTCACTTTCTTGAACCTGTTCCTGCTCATCAAGCTAGCAATTGGACTGTACCTGGTTTCTGCTTCTCAGTATATTGAATATCTGGGCATTTGCACATCTTCAGAAATATGGAGAGGAGCCGTTCAGTCTCTGTTTTTGTAGTCCCAAAACTCCCCTTAGCAACATCGTATTGTACGGAATACAAATTTGTTTGATCTGCAATCAGCTGGGTCGTTTCATCATTGAAAAGGCCTTAAAATAGTCAATAGGGTTTTTTAGGCTCCCTTCATCTACATGTACATAACCTTTAAATTCACTGCTCATCTGAGGTTGTGGTGCTCTATCTGCTCTCCAACGATAAACATGCTCTGGCATATCAACATGCTTTGAAATTGCAGCCAAAGAAAGTAAATCGGCAAGTGGCATATCATCATCAGAACCTAATAATTCTGCCTCCTCATCGCTTGAGTCAGTTTCCTGCTCAGAATTCAGCCCAAACTCTGGGTCAAGAACTAATTCTTCATTCTCAATGTTTTCTTCCATTAGGTCTATAAAAGAACAATGTAAAAATTTGTTGAAAAACAGAATTAAAAATCATTGTGATTGAAATGACAAGTATCATTTGCTAGAACAGCTTTGAATGTCCCGCAAAATATCGATTTTTTTTACACGTACTTAGGCCCATTCGGTTCTTCCAATGGCTGGAAGGGCCATACGGCCCGGGTGGAAAATCCCCCTAATTTTCAAAATCCCTTTTACTTTTTGGCAAATAGATAGGGTAATTGATAAAACAAGGGTCTTAGGAAGCTAAAAGAATTTAATGAATGTATACAAATGCGCTTGCTTACCTGTAAAGTGAACTTGAAAACACACGTCAGGAATCAAGCCACCATCACTCGGAAATGTCTTTATGGATTGAAGGTCCTTCGTGTAAATGACACCAAATTCAAATGGTTTTTGAAAACAAAGGAGGGCTATATGGCCCTTGCAGCCTGTCAGGAAATGGGCTTTCAGAAAACAAAAAATCACATGCTGCATTGGTTGGGCCATATGGCCCTTCCCGCCCTGAAAGGGTTGGAAATTTCCAACAATGAATGCATGTATGGAACTTGTGGGGCTCAGTACCTCCAAGGTTTAGAGCCATTCTTCTAGCCTTTATAGTGTATACATAAATTTTAGGGTGAGTCAGCAGTGATTTTTATGAAACAAACATTGTTGATAATATCTATATTAAACGTTGTTTACTCATGTTTGCCTTTTGTTTTTGTTGCGCTCTTTCTGAAGTAAAAGTGGCCATGTTGTCATTCATATTGTCAATCAGAACTGATGCGAATGCAAGAAGTCCCAACATTTCCAGCAAAATGTGTTGTCTTGCGATGTACAAATGGGTGTCAGTGCACTTAAAATTAGGAATGGCAACTAGGAGCAAATTGCCGCCTTCTTGCAATGGTTGTTGAAAAAGTGTAGGCTGTGCCGTTGAGACTATCGAAGCTTCTGATACAGTAGTGTTGTTGTTTAGGCAAAGAAACAAGATAGCGTCCTTTATGAATTGTATTTAAATAAATGTTGTTAAATCCTAAGGTGACCTCCAACCTCCCCTTGTCACCACCAACGCCACCTTTCGAACTGTATCAGACAGTTCCATAGCAGTAGTAATAACACAGAATTAAAACTACCAACAACTAGTTAACGTACACAGTAGTACTCTAGTTAAACGTACACAAGTCACGTACATATAGGCGAACAAACCATTCGCCGTTAGCGCTACTGCCCTTGATTTAACAAACGCCAAACCTCAGGCCTACAAGCACGCCTTGCCACAAATCTCAGGCCTAACACCACTAGAATATTAAGCATAGCAACTAATCTCATATCCTTCGTTCCTACCTTCACTTCTCATAGCTAGCATCAATCGTCGAGTGTCCCTAAATTCAATGAACCACGCGGCTTTAGCACAGTTGCGCATGTCCAATGACGTACTAAACACAGGGGTATTTTACGACATTTCAACAACTAGAAAACCGCATAAAGGAACCTAGATTTTTCCTGAGCAGCCGGGAAAAGCTCTTAGTTAGTGGATTGGTATTGACATTGTTTTCAGCCTAAGAGGTCTTGACGATTCTTGGCAACACTTAAAACCAGAATTCTTGTTTCATGTTCTTACCATATGTTGTGCAACTTGAAAAGCCCAGACAGCCTATGAAAATTTCTAACCATGAGTATTTAAATCAAGCAGCATAAAATCCATTATATAAGAACCATCCCCATTTCAGCCTTTTGGGGGGGGTTTTATTTAAGGGGTTTAAGCGATGACATTTCAGCCTCAAAGTTCTTATCAAAACAGCTTCTTTTATGCTGGTTTCAATTGTAGTGCAGAAAGAATGTTACGGCCCTATTTCAACATTTAAACGCGTTATTTCTGGGTTTAGACTGTTCTCTACATATTTAGAAAGTCATAAAAGCAAAAATATCTGGAAGTGCAAACAACCGCGTGTGAACAAATTGATGACTCGCTTGTCGATGAAAGGAACATGGTCTACTTCTCCTACACTTTTGTCGATAAATATATAAAACTTGTTTTTCGTTGGTCTCTTTCTTTATTTTTCTATTTTTCTAGCTCAGATAAATGTTTCAAGAGTCTCTGACATGTATCATACTTTTGAGCGAATTCCCAAAAAATGCTTGTTTTACCCAAAAATGCTCAGCGCTATTTTGCTGCTCTTTTAAACCGAATTTACAGAAACTGTGTTAGAGCTAGTTCATACGATGAGCCATAGATGACCCGAACCTATCATAGCATTGGTTCAGCAATGGTGCGACCGAAGGAGATGAGCCAGTGTTGAACCAATGAACAGCGTGACTGTGGCTGGAGCCGATGCTTTTATGTGCTTTCCTACGTTGAACCGAAGATGAACTTAACTACTCAAATTGCTAAATGCATAGATTCGGCTCATCGTATGACCTACCTTTCGAATCCCGAGCCTTCTATAAGGCCTACCATGGTTGGGCAGGAAAGTTTTTCCAAAATAAAAGGTATCACAAGGTTCAAAACGCTACTTTCAGAGTGGTTTCTGCAAATACAGTATTTTTTAAGAGAGCAATGCTACCAATCTTTTACGCAGAATACGCAGAAAGTGTTTAAGCCATTCTTACGTATCCAGAGTCTACTGTGGGCCCGGAGAAAAATTTTCAAAATCAAGGTTCTCAGAAAGCTAGAAAATGGTATTTTAAGATTGGTTTTTGCAAATACAGTAAATGCCTCCATTGCTTAAACTATACATTCTTTCAACCGTTGTACAAGCATTACGTAGCCTTCAGCTCTTGCAAAATTACCTGATTTTGACGATGTAATGACCCAATTTTATCTGGCTACATCCCTGTTTGCTAGAGTTCGCGTGAACACACCTCCTGCAAACTTATGTGCACGTGATGCACGATTAAGGGAAAATGCGAGAAACAAACGCAAAATCGCGGAAGATGAGGGGTGGGTCAGGAATTTCCCAACGGGGGCTGGCTCATTCCCACGAGGAGGCTAAAATACGGTTTTCAAGGTACTAGAAATGCCAAAAATCTCCTAGAAAATAGTTTTCACCTTCCTACACGGGGCTAGCATGTTCGGACGGGGGACTGTAGCCACCTAGCCCTCCCCTGGCGCTTCCACTGCAGAAGATTCGAATGTTGCTGGTGCTTATAAGATATAAAAAAGACTAACGTAAAAAGGGCACTCGCCCTTGTCCAACCACCATCCTCCCACCTGGCGTCCCTTCATTCCACGCGTAGTCACAGGGAAAGCAGGTATGTAATTCAGTGTTTCAAAATGGCGGTGAAGGAGATGGTAAGTTTCCAAAGTTTCTTGGAGCTTGTATTTTATTGCTACTTATGTTGAAGGATTCTTTGGTCAAACTCAAACGGAAAATTTAGTGTATTTATCTTTTTTGAAAGTGAATGAGCATGCTATACATACTGATTTCTCAAACTCTGTATGGGCATGCAAACGGTATGAACCTTTTAGGCCAGTCTCCTGGTTGCATTTTGTAAAACTCACGCCGGAGGTACGTTAGTAGCTCCTCGGGTTTACACCAGCGTTATTAATTATTGATAATAAGCATTCTTCTCGTAAATGTCAGCGCCAGGGCTCGTACGATTCCTGAGAAACTTCTTATATTTGATTTTCACTTTTAAGGGCACTTAAAAAAGACTCCTTAATATGTTGCATTTTAAACAAATCCATAATAGTTCCTTGTTTCTAATCAGTTTTGGGGGAGAGGACTTTCAATGGTAGATTATTTTTCGAAATTAATTGCTTTTTCTCAAGGAAACACAGAAAATATTCCTTAAAACTCATTGTTTTGGTCTGTAAAAGCTTCTTAGAAAGTCCTTAGATCAGTGGTTGGGAACCTTTGGCTTGTGAGCCAGATTTGGCTCTTTTCAGGACTGCATCTGGTTCTCTGCCTTGCAGACAAATCTTAGTAGACTTTCATCAAAGCATTGTGAAACAGCGAATACCCCTGGAATGGTCTTCTAAAGTTACTACTGATGTCATCTTCTGTTCTCATATAGCCCGATCCATCAAATTGGTGTCAAATTAGAAGATTTTGTGATCCCATGCGTCACCAATGCCCAATTTTATGGCTCTCATGGAAATGCATTTTGAACTGTGAGGCTTTTATGGCTCTCTCAGCCAGAAAAGTTTCCAACCCCTGCCTTAGATTGTATCTACTCTCCACTGCACAAACCATGCTGCATACACCTGAGGAGCTACAAGGAAGGGTGTTCAGGTTTGATAACACAGCAAAGATGAAAAACAAGCATGCATTGAGACTTGTATTTTATTTCACCAATGTCCTACGGAGTATAATTTTGGCTACATCCACACAGACAGGAAAGCTAGCTCCATGCCAACAGGACAGCTAACTCCACTCTGGAGATCTTGGAGCCTAAGTGCATGAAGTGGACTTTGGTCTAGTCTTTGCATCCCTCACTGAATCTATATGTATTTTTGTCACAAACTGTTGCAATGCCAGTATAAAAGCATCATTGCTTTTTTCAAACTTTGTGCTTTTCATGTATTATGGAACATATTTTCATAATGCTACTATTGGAGAGTCAAGTTTTCACAGAACACTTGCCTGGACTTCAGAGTTTTGCAAGTGTGCACTTGAGATTTTTCCTCTTAAATGATATGGTACACTTGGAGATGAGTGTGGTGGGCTATTGAAAGGCACAGCATCATTTAGTTTGAATTCCATGCCAGATACTTAACCCTTATCCAATTCTTTTTCCTTATTTCAAATCCTTGAGAATTCCTCTACATAAAAATTTTTATATTATAATACAACTTTTTTGTTAGGTTGTAGTTGTATTAATTTATGTAATGTTGTTTTGTAATGGTTTAATAAATTTGTATTTAGTGGAATTTGAAAAATTAAATGAACTGAACTGAACTTATACTGTCCAGATGTCATGATGATATTTTGCTTTGACATCACAAAACAAAGTGCATGTGTGATTAATCACACTCACAAATAGGTGTCCTTGAATGTTTTCTGGTGTCTTCAAATTCAGATTTCATCATTTTGAAAGGTAGTAACCTTTTGCTTATCATGTTTTACACCCTAGGATGTTGATCACAATCATCACTTACTTCTGACTCTCAGGAGCAGTGTTTAGTCTGATGATGATGAATTGCTTTTACATCTGTCATTTAAGCTACTGTAGTTTCCTTGTTTGAATGAAGTTATTTGATTAGTGCTACCTTTGAGGCACCATAAAATTCTCTTTACCACACATGCAATATTTTGCTCATGACAAGGCCTGCTAATGCCAAAAAATTATACTGCTAGCTACCACTGCCATACAGTGCGGAAGCTAATGGGAACAATTTTGGCATGTTCACCTTATGGAATATTTTTTAGCGAAACTGGATGAAAAGGGATTTCTTTTGTTATTAGATTGGGTTGTTGCTACACAAGAGCAGTTTTCTGTGTATCACAAACAGTCCTTAGCTCACCTTTGACATCCAGTGTAAATGGAGTGCACACTCCAGATCTTGTCAGAAAGGCCAGTTGAAAGCAAAGAAATGGACATGTGAAGCTCTTGTATCCTAGGGCACAAGCTTTGAAATTATATAGCTCTAACATCAAAACAATATAGCCCATGATCCACTATCATTTTATCAAATCAGTCACAGACAACTGTTTGCTTTACTAGAGAAGCTTAAATAATCATTTTTTTTACTGTATGCTGACAATTCCATTTGTCCATTTGTTCAATGCAACCTAAATTTGAGAATTTATGGTACAAGTGCAGGTAAATAAAGTATATGCAGGGTGTCTGCCATGTCAGAGAAATAAAAGAATTCTTAGAGAAATCCATTCCCTCATAAAAATTTAAGGGAATTGTCAGGGAAATTTGATCCACTTATGCAATTTCAGGGAAATGTCAGGGAAATCTGACCCTTTTCACTGACATCCAATAATTGATGCAGCATACTTATATCAGTATTTTTCACCCTTGTGCCATTATCTATTCTGTGAAACATATATATGGTTGAAAGGTTAAAGGAGTACCAGATCAATGATTAACACAATGTTGGTCTTACTTGCCAAAGGGCGTTTTCCTACATCATAGTTGGTGTGAACTCAAAATCTTTTCCACTCATTCCATTTGCATGTTAAAAACCTGCTTCCTTCTGCATAAATAATGGCATTAACTTATAGCTTATAGCATTTACGATTTCTTACCCATTTAGGGGGAAAATAGTTTTTGCTCACAACTGATGTGCTTCCATTTTTTTCTTTTGCATGGCATGCTGATGGCCACCTCTGCTTGAATTAGCCAGGTAGCCACTGTTTGTACCATTCATTAAATGTTGACATTTCTGAACCCATCCCAGGTGGCGACATTGAGGTGCTCAGTTCTTATAATTTTACTTCTACTGGATGTGTCAGGGAAAAAGGGAAGTGTCAAGGAAATCCATCTTACAGATTTGGTAGACACCCTGTATGTAATATATCTATAGGCAATGTATAGTAATATTAATGGAACAGAATCTTAAGGCTCCTCAATGTAAAATAGAACTAAAATGTCTGTTTAAACATGTATATGTGTATATTGGTATGTAACTCATGAGTAACTTTAAGTTAGCTGTATCCATTACATGTAGCACTTGGTGTAGTTGAGCACTGTTTTAAAATGAGTGTTATTTCCCATTTACTAGAGTTGTACTAGAAACTGTTTCCTTATTTGTAGCCCCCACTTCAAGACAAACTACACCTTCTCACTGACTACTTGGAGGCCATCCAAGCAGCAAAGAACCTCAAAGAATCAGGTAATGACTTTGAAATTTTATTTACCACAGCTTGAAATGTTAGAGGCCCATGGATGACTGAATTTGACACATTAATTACAAATTTGCTAATTCTAAGAAGCTATTGTAAAATTCCTAGTAAGTTGGAAGGAAGTATCTGAAGTAAAAAAGTTATAATAGTCATGATGCCCCTATAATTTGCAATACTCTGTGGAGCATGGAAAGATTAGATTTGTATGAAGAGCAAAGCAAATTGCCTATCAAATAGTTCTTAAAAATTGCAAATTTTGTGAGTAAGATAAAGCCAAAACTTGATTACTTAAGATTTAAGTACTCGTTCAAGAAGAAAGTTCTTCAATTTCTTCTTGGAGATAATGTTCTTTGATTGTCTGGTGTGCAGAGCAGAGTTCAAAGTATGAGGTGCAGCATAGCATCATCATCAGAGCTTATTGATCTGTGCAAGCATGTAAGCACCACATGCAAGAACAACATACCGCAGTCCATATTCTGCAGGCACTTTTGTCCAAATTTTTATTAGTATTCTATTATATTCCATATTTTCTCCTGGTACATTTTACATCAGATCTGCACTCACAGGCACAAAATAGTTTTAATGAGGCCTGACCATCACCAGCATATCTGAATGCTCAAATAGAAAAATTGGAAGCATTATCTTGAATCAAGATAACTTTTTGGTACAGTAAAAGTCTACATAATTGGAGCCACAGGTTTTAAGAATTTCTACCCTTTTAATTCCATTACTTTAGTGACTTAGATAAGGACCCAATTTCTCCTAAACAATCTCCAGATTCCTATAAGCAAAATGGAAAGACCTTTTGAAGAGCCTTTTTGTTAAAACGTGTGATATGAATGATTGATGGCAAATGTACCAAAGGATTTGCTGTTAAAAGTTAAATTACTGCTTCAAACTTTTTCAATTCAGAGTTTGTGCAGGGTCTGGAAAATCTGGAAAACCATAAAAATTGGTTTGTTTTATCAAGGTTGGAATTGTTGGGGAATTTGTTACTATTACAAAGCCAAGGAAAATTCAGGGAATTCTAAAGTTGCTATTCATGTTTTCTGAATGTAGAGCAGCCTAAATTATGTTATTCTTAGTATTCATCCTAGATCATAGTTAAATTATGTTCTGACATTCCATTGAAAGGAGCATTACAACTAGCCAACTTTCAAAAGTTTCATCCATCACATTTTTAGCTTGATTTTTGAATATTGTTTTTAGAAATGTTAGTCAGTACCATACATGGTCTTGGAAAATCATCTGAGTTTAGAGAAAAGTCCGGGAAAAGTTACGAAATTTCATTTAAAGAATCTTGTACAAACCCAGCAATTCCTAGCAGATTTTCAAATGCAAGGCGCTATTTTGTTATTTCTCAGAATGGCTTAAAGTAGATTTTAAGAACTTGCATAAGAGCCATACCTAAACTTCATTTATTCGTGTTTCTTGTATGAAACAGTCCATGCCCGGAGATACGTGAGATCGCACCTGCGTGCATCCACACACGTGCAATATCCCCAGCACCAGTGCCAACATAACTGTCAACTGTACAATGACAAATAGGAAAATATTTAGCGTAACCGAAACACTAATGACTGTCTCCTTTTACTGTCATAACTCTGCTTTATCCTGTTTTATCCTGAATGAGACATTTGACATGCTTGAGCTACAAGAAAGTTTTCTGAGTATGCACTGTTTCTTATATAGGGCGAAACCACGTTAATTTCCCATTATACTGGCCCGGCCGACCCTGCTTTCGACGAAATGAAAATAAAAGCAGAAAATTTCCCACAGAAAATTCTTCGACTTACAATATAGAAAGATTTTGCTCTTTTTGAAACCGATGGTCTTATTTACACATGTCTTGTTTGCTCCAGCAACAGGAAGCCACAGGCATTGGAGAGTAATGATTTGCTTTGTATATCTAATGGCAAGCTCAGTGTTTTATTCATGCTAAAGCCAAGGTAAAGTAAAGGTAGTCCCGTATACTTTCGTACGTAGGGGACTGCCTGTTAGAGATGACACTTATCCTGAGCCATGGGCATGTGAGGTAGGGTGGCAAGTTCTTTTCCTCACCGCCTTTATCTCCCCAGTGTTCCCGCTAGGTACCCATTTGCTGTTGAGTGAACAGTGAGCGAGCGTTCAGTCAGAGCATCGAGTCGGGCTCGAGCCGTAGACCTTCCGCATGGGAGGCATGCGCTCTAACCACTATGCTACCTCGCTCGTGTTAGCCCGTGCAACAACAAATTAAATTGTTCTCGCCGAAGAATCTTTTTAGCCTAGGCCCTAATTAAGGAGGTTCTTTTATGTGGGACTTTGTTGTGTCTCTGGAAACATGCATTTAGCAATTTCTGTTTGCACGAATGAGAATTTCTGTATAGCATATTTTATCCCTTTCTAATCAACTTTTATCCCTTTCTAATTTTCTTGTTATAGAAAATGCTGAAAATACAACTGAGGCAGAGGCAAAGCCTATACAGGAAAATGATTTTTTCACGTATACTATTGTTGATACACACGAAGAAGCTATGGCTGTCTTAAGGCACCATGAACAAGTCTACGCATTTCGCTTTGCAATATACCATGTTGCAAGGGATTTTGGAAATATTGGTATAGCATTTTATGTTCTACATTTATTGTTTGGGTGTTCTCTTATTGTAAGAAGGGACTTGGGCAGTGGAGCCATATATTCATCGGCTTCCCCCTTATCTATGCCATTTCTGGAACTCACATTTTTAGTAGAAAGTAATGCAGTTCCTTTTAGGGAACAAGGCAACCACAAAGTCAAGAGGGGACATAGGGGGCACTGCCCTGCCCAACTGAAAGATCTTGTCCATCTGTGCCCGCCTATAAAATTTAAGTTGACTTTTGCCAAGAAGAAGAAAATGAAGAATTAACATAAAAAAGCCAATAGCAAGAAAGATATTAGTAGCAAACTTTTGTAAAACCATTCTATTATTTTTCTGACTATTGAACAGCTCATAACCAGCAAAAAAGATGTCACAAAACTCATCAACATATCCTACGATTTTTCGACAAATTTTGCAGTTCTTTAGTAAATTACTCTTAGCAGCCATCCATTCTTAAAAGTAGTTTATAGCAACTTTATGCGTTGATAGATTGATTTATGCAGCGTTAAACGATTAAACTGTGCAATGATTGATCTGTTACTGGAGAGAGCTTCATTGTATGAACTATTTTCATAACTTGTAGGAGCCAATTCCAATTCTTTCCTTCCTTTCAAAGCAACAGATATTGCTTGCAAGTCACTTGCATTCCTTCTCGTTTTTCATGCTTAGAGGACTCATGTAAAGTTGGTTCGTAGACAGGGGGGCAACGAGACATTGCACCCTATAACTTATCAAAGTTTTCTGTAGAAGTGGTGAATTCTGAAATTTCTATTCATAGCATAATGACTCTACGCAATCTGGACTCTCAGATCATAGATTGAAATTTGCCGATGATGCACTGAAACACTGAAGCAAGCACAGACAAAAAAAGCACAGGTTCTACATTCACTTTGGAGGGTCAAAAGCCTTATTTTGTTACGCAAATCTCTAGGTCGTTAATTCCTTTGTTGGGGCAAAACCATGCAAAATTTTTTCATTCGGGGGGATTGCCCCCAGGGCCCCCTGCAGGTACGTGCCTGTCGCAGACCTCAAATTGCAGCCTTTGTGATACTACAAAAGGCATTGTATACATTATAGCCATTGCGTGGTACAGGGCGTAGTGAGCAAAACATTTTTGATCGTAGCCCCCAAGCTCCTGTTCCTTATGTCCAATAAGTACTTTCTTTAACTGTAGGTGCGGCTGCCACACGCACCCGGATGTGTTGTACTCCTGGCTTTTGAAAGCTGGCTTTATGACTGATGTTATTTCATTCGCACCTTGTGGTGCATAGTAGCACATAGCGTGCGGTTTTCTTCTGCGATTTACAAAATGATCTTGCCTTTGTCGTAGATGTTTACAAAAAAAAGCATAAGGTGTACTGGGAACAAACCGGAATTCCTTTCGATGGAGTGCCATTTGTCATCCTTGGAAGTAAGGTTCTCGATTGCAGCTATGGACGAGATAGACAAATTGCAAGCAAGATTAAGCGAAAAGAGCGATTGCTCGAAATTGTATGACATCTTCATTTGATTATTATCGTGTTATTTTCCAATTTTCTGACGTTTCAATATTCAGTATTACATGACAAATTGGTACCTCTGTCGACTGTCGACGACCGTCGCAAATCGTCCGTGATTTAGCAGGTGCGAAGCTGAAGGAATTGTTTCTGAGGTGCACAGCCTTCGTGTACTTTTTGTGGGGAGCCAAAATCCTTATTTGATCTTGTAAGTCTCCAGGTCAAATGTTCTGTTAGGGGACAAAACCATGCAGAATTTTTCATTTGGGAGTCATTGCCTCTCTGTGCTCCCTGCAGCTACGTGCCTGTGATCGAGGCTTTCTTAGGGTTTCAACCAATTTTTTTACTTCCATGGATATGATACAAGGTATATCAAGTTAGCGGCATCGGCAATATTTGGTTTGAGAAAGAAAGTAGTTTTCTTCATCAAGAAGTACGATGGACATATGAGTGTAGATTTTTCTTCTAAATCTATCATTGATCTTGTGCAGTGTCTGCAGCAGTTTAATAAAACTTTGTAGAGATTTATTTTTTCGGGAATTTAAAAATCACTATCAAATGCTCAAACTACATAATGTGTCGCCGTAGCAAATCTTTGACAGATCCGAAATTGCTTGCCGTATGAATTTGTTATTGTTTAGTTCTGCATGAGTGAATAATTTTGACAGTCAATTTTATGTTGCATGATTTAATGAGACGTACAATTTTAATTAATTACTGTTCTATTTCATTTTGAAGTTTAAAAAAAGAAAAACTTGACCATTTTTAAACACAATTCTTAGAGAAGGTGATCACCGTTATTATCTATTAATTTTCAGTAGGCCATGTGATAGATTGCCGGTGCAAATATAGTTTTTTTGTGTGGAAAAAGTTTATAAGAAAATGAGACTCATAAGATTAAAATCTAAGGAAAATTTTTAGAAAATCACAAAGCTCAGATCCCAAAGATCAGTTTTCTTGCTTCCCAAAAATCGATATTACATCATTCTTACATTCGGATTGTTAAAGATGCAATATGAATTCGAGTTTGCAAGATTAATTAGGACTGAGTAATCCATTTTAGCTAGTTTCTTCGAGATAAAGCCAGGAAGATATTAAGAAAATGTCAGCCTCCGTTTTTGGAAAAGTTAAGAAAATAGAGGCTCAGGCAAAAAAGCAGTGTTCTTGTATAAAAAATGTATATGCAAAAATAAACCATCAAACGTCAGCGGTGATCGATGGCGCGATAGCAGATTGACCAATAAGTTTGTGTCTCGAGATCGTCATTGATGATAAAACGTTATCTCCAGCTACGCCTGGATGCGAATCTCCTATCGTTGTTGTTGTGAAATGCGCAAATTCTGATATATTAATTATTATATAATATAATAATTCTTATGATAAGACCCTATTCCTAAGTTCCAAATAGAGAGGGGAATTGAAATAGCACGGGGATTTGAAATTACCTTAAAGATGATTAAAGATAATTTTAGAATTTTCATTTCATTTTTGAATATTTTAATGTTGTCCCCTCAGAATCATATGTCTGTTTTACAGGGGACCATGTTAAAAACTAATTCAAATAATACTTACAAAGAAACATACGAAAAGTAAAAAAGCTAAAATGATTTTTCTAATGTTTGCGGCAAGCATGACCTTCAGTTGTTTCTGTTATGACCCAAAAGTTATAGAAGAGTTTATTTCACTTGGTAGGGAGTTCCATACAGATGATCCTCTGTAAGCAAAGCAGTTTTGGCCATTCCTTGATTTTAATCTAAAATAAGCAGGGGCACGTGATTCATGGGCACGTGATTCATGGGTACTTGATTCAAAGGTACGCGCCCTAGGCCATACGTAACAATAAGAACTCCCAGGGGCCTTACTTCTAGCCAAGCCGCCCCCTTAAGTAACTTTTACGAGACTTAAATAACTTTTTTCTTTCTAGAATGGTGATCAAGGCCCCCAACGGAAATACAATAGAGTGAAGGGAAGCAAGAAAGTAAATTGTCCTGCAGTAGCCAGTATAAAAGCGATTGCTAAGTTTCCTGATTTCAAGGTATGTTCGCGATGATGTGTGAGGATTCATGACGTGTATTATCTTGAAGAAAACAACTTTCCTAGCATGGTTCTGTCGAGTGCCTAACAGACAGTAGCGCTCGTTGATTTTCAGATTTTTCCCGACCCAAATGGACGAGCCATTATTTATAAAGGGGGGTGGTACCGAAGAGAGAAGTATCATGATTATAAAATTTTCCTACTCATGTTTCTACAATAATCAAAAATTCAATACCCAACCATTTGAAGGGTCGAATTTTAGATTACCCAATCCACTGGAAAAGATTTGAATAATCGCCATGTCTTGAAAGAAGAACAATCTGACAAAAGAAATTAGTTGGCCCGGATTATATATTTTAAAGCAACATTTGACATTTTTATCCTGTTTTCAGAATATTTTCAAAACTTGCTTATATATTAGAATTTAGAGAAATTGGGAAATGAATTGGCAAAACATGAATTCAAGCATTCTTTCCAAGGAAGTCTTAAGAAAGTTTCGATACTGGAATCGTGAAAAATTAAAACAGTTCAGTACTAGATTTTTGAGACCTAAGAAAGTTTATAAGTGTATAAGTGCTGAAAATGCGATTTATCTGTGTACAAATTGTTATGTATGTTATATTAGCTTTCCTCTAACAGTTTAACTACTGCAATTTACTAAGATTTGCCATTATTTCAGGTGGACATAGGCCTTTCACTTTCCTATAATGTGCATGTGCAAGTTATTGGAGCTTAAAAATATTTTTGTGAAGCAAGTATTAAGAAAGCTTTGATACTGGAATCGTGAAAAAGTTAAGAATGTTTCAGCACTGGGCCAAAAAACTTCCTTATAAAATAAAAGACATGTAGTACTTCTTTCAGCTGCTTCAAGAGGATTGCAGTTTACCAATTTATTACACCTCAAGCACGTAACTAGATGAAGTTTCAGAGAGGGACAAAACCTCTCTGTGGCATCATTTTGGGGATCCAGCGCCTTATTTGATTATCTGAGTCTCCAGATCAATTATTTTGCTGGGGTTAAATCCATGCAAAATATTTCATTGGGGGGTATTGCCCCCAGTTGAAAATTACGTGCCTGACATACCTTTTCACTTTCAGATAGCTGCGAACACCGAGAGTCGACGTGACACTGGCTCAAAGGCTCTTAGAAGAACAATAGCATCTCGCAGTGAACTCAAGATGTATCGCAAGTTCGTTGTTTGTCTACCTCATATAAGTGAGCACAAAAATCATGAAATGGTTGAGGTAAGTTAGTTCATTGCTCTATAGATCAGTGGCGCCCAAACTGGGTTTCACGGTCCCCCAGGGGGCCACGACGGGCGTTCAGAGGACCGCGAGAGGTCCAGTACCTTGCCACTTGTAGAGTGACACTCAGGCTACATTTGCACGGGGCCGGCCGAATATTTGAGCAGCCAAATATTAGGTCGGCCCCGTGTGAACGCTGCCTTAGGTTGCTTTCGTAAGCGGCCGAATATTTGCACGCCTAAGTGACCTAATTTGAGGTCGGTTAGCCAGCCCCGTGTGAACGCTACGCCTAAGTGGCCAAATATTTGACCGACCAAATATTCGATCGGCCCCATGTAAGCGCTACCTCAGACCTTTAGGTCCATGATAGTGCAAGGCTATAAGCCGTGTGAACGCTGCAAACTTAAGCTCAGTTGGTATTTATTTTCCTTTAAAGTATATTTATCAGAACATGTGTATCCCTACAATACATTTGCCGATCTAGAAAAGGACCGGGAGGCTATATCTTTCCACTAATAGGAATTCAAGAAACGAAGATTAGCAATATTAACAATTAGATTTCTCCACTTATCCACTGGACTTTCAAAGCGT
Source organism: Cassiopea andromeda (assembly GCA_018155075.1). Classification (NCBI taxonomy): domain Eukaryota; kingdom Metazoa; phylum Cnidaria; class Scyphozoa; order Rhizostomeae; family Cassiopeidae; genus Cassiopea; species Cassiopea andromeda. Next base: position 579,288 of record WIPJ01000579.1, read on the forward strand.
TGGCAATGCAAGTGCAAAGCATAGTATGCAAAGCTTATCGGTTGTTATTAGTGTGTCGTAGTTGTGCTTTTGTATTAACATGCCTATGGGTAATCATTCCTCGTATCTTACCCGCGTTCATTTACTATTGAACCGATTTCTTGTCCACAAAATTATCTTACCCAACCTTGAGATTGTATTGCAATATATATTCACATCCTTATTCAATCATAAAATTTCTTTCACCAAACCAATTTCTCTGTGGTACCAACCCCTCTGTGAAAGTTGAATGGTCCTTTTCTATTTTAGAAAACTCACTTCCAGGAGATACGTTCTTTAGAGCTTACAGTTGCATTTATCCCCATCCCAGGATCTAAGTCGTTTCTTTTTAATAGAAATGATGTTTGATTGTTCTATTTCGTGAGGCAAAAGCTGCCACAGTTTCTTTCCAGGAAGTGATATAACAGAAACAATTGGGGCCTTAAGGAACTCAGTAGAATTGAGGCCAGATCTTAATTTTCCCTCCAAACAATACAAAAAAGAATTGCCTCTTGAAAGCCTCTGGGGGCCCCAACCTATATCGGTTAAGCTACTGTTTGCAATGTAGGCTATAGACTCTACTCCAAAGGGCGTGTTTTATAGCTTTTGAGACACAGTTGACTCAATGTGCCCAATAGCTAATGGAAATGAGGATGCTGAACACTTCTTGCTTCAATGCCATCCATATTAAGATCAGAAGCGTGACCTCCTTGTTGCGATTAACGTGCTATTTAAACTACATAACATCTCAAATTTGCCAAATCAAACCTTTTTGCGCATTATATTGTATGGTTATCACAGATTTCCATTTTCAATTACTGACGCTTTTTGCCAATGCATTGACTTGTAAAAGATTTGCTCATAACGTAAATAGGCACATCTCAGAATCAAAGCTAGAGTTCATTCATGCATAAGAGTGCTTCATGTAGCACCAACATTGTTAACATTGGTAAATCAGTCTCTTTTTTCACTATTATTCATTCTTATTGTTATTCTATCCTTTTATAATTTATCGTAAATATATCTATTTTACAATATATATACATATAT
>WIPJ01000579.1:591554-603698 GCA_018155075.1 Cassiopea andromeda
ACTCTCTTTTTTCTATTGGAACAGAATCTATGGAAAATTGAGTCTCAAAAGAGCATTGAGCTCAGTGAAAAAGAACAAAATAAATATATAGCTATCATGCTATTAGTTTTCTGTCGTAATTTTTGAATGTTTCATTGCACAGTGTACAGCGGTGTAGCAGAGACACTCAGTTGGATTGTGGCCCTATTTGAATTTTCACGAAAATTCAAAAAACACGAGAGAATTTGTCTCTCGAAAGAGTACGAGGGCCCCTTCAGGCCTTCTATAGTTTTAAAGCTTAGGGGCCCTTGGGAGTTCCCCCAACTCTAACCTACTTTAGTTTTCTCTCTGACAGCAACAGAATTGATGGATTTTAGGCCCATTTTGCACATTTGTAGTTGTATACTCAGAGGTGAAACTAGTCGTCAGATATCGGAAATGTCCAACACAAATACCCAAACCGCCGGTAACACTAAGATAAAAACTCCACAACTGTCCGACGATCCGCCCTTGGTGAATAGGAAACTTTTTATTTCACCAGGCACTTCATTTCAAGCCATAATCTCTTCATGCTCATTTGAATGAATGATCCCACTCAACTGCGAGTGCCCTGTCAGCAATAACCAGACTAATTTCATTAAAGTTCCAACAATGTCCGACACAATATATTTCCTAATTTCCACCCCTATATACTACGTCATAAGTACTGACAAAATGTATCTTTTATGTTGCTTATACTCATTCTGTATGACTTTCTTCAACACTGATCTTTTAGGAGGAATTCATGAACACTACATTCTTACACTATTATCGCACCGTTGAAGAGCTTTCAGAGCCGTTTATTGACTCAGAGTCGAACGTAGCCCAAACTGGAATGAAACTTTTACATATTGAAACTAAGGTCGTAAAGTGCCCGTTCAAAAAGAAATGGATTAAAGATAAGGGTGACGCTCAGCAGCATGCTGATTGGTTTATACCAACTATAAGAACATGGAGCAACCAGACATTTTATTCCGGTACGTGAAGTGTTTTGAAGTACACGTTTTAAGTGTAAGAAGCAAACTCTCTGGCTTTAGCCTGGATGTTTGTTAACATGTCGCCAAATCCAGCCTTAAATGTTTCTCAAATGTTTAATTTTCAAATGACAATAACAACCCAGGTTAGGCAAGTGTGATGCAAGAAAAAGGATGCTCAGGTCTTGTAAAGCATGTAGTGGATGTTCATTCTATTTTCTTGCTAGTTTGATCAAAAATTTACGAGCCAGACATGGATCAGCTCCTCCGTGTAGTCAGACCCTAAAAGAAGTTGTTTATTTACAAACAATGCGCTTAATTCAAATGTTCATCTTTATCTCAAGGACGCTGTGATAGTGTGAAGGGAACGTTTATTGGTTCTGAAGCAATGTATAAAATAGGTGTGCTCTGAGATGGTACGCTGCTATTGTATGAATTTGCGGACATACTAAGTTATAACCATTTACATTTTGAGGAGAAATAGGATTTTAAGAAAAAGGGCCCATACTACTGGTCCATGAAGAGGGCCCTTTGGACCAATGGCCCAGTGGTGACAATGTTTAGAGATGCTCTGGATTGTGGTAAAATGCAGGTGATTTGGGATATAATCTGAGGCATATATGCCTATGCTTAGGTAGCTTGCTGGTGCTAGTCCAGTAGTAGTTAGGAGTGGGCTAGAAGGAACACTAAAGGGATGGGATCACATTGCTGGAACACTAGCTAGCTAGTGCCCTATTCAGAGAGAATAGGAAGTTTTGTTTTTAATGCCATGTGTTTTTGAATTCCAAATGTTAGTTGTACTCGTTATGAATGAAAACAATATCGTACATTAGATTTCTCATTACTACGACGTTCTTTAGGGTCAGCAGGTTTGAAAAGACTTTCCAACGTTCTTGCCTGATGGTGCACAAAATATGAAATTTTTAAGTCAATAAGAATAGTTTTAATGTCCCTGGAGCCTATCTAATTGATCTTCTGATCCATCAATGACATTTAGCATCCAATTCTTTCATAAGACTGCTCGAAAAATGTCTTCGTTTTCTTGAAATTCTCCCAAAACATTTATAACTCTTGTCCATTCTCTCATCATCATGTTTCTCTTGTGATATATACTGTATGAAGTACATACGCTGTCCAGTTTTTCATAGTCATGACTCAGGGGGTTAACTGTGCTAATTTTGGGCGGGGACGTGCCATTTTGGTTTAAATATGGAACCCATAATTCTGCACATGTCTAAAAAATGCGACCAACCCATAAATGATGAAAGCTTATACCCATATTTCTGCAATGCAAAGAAACTTCCGCAAAACGCGATAAAATCAGCAAGTAACTTTTGCATATCCTTTGCATATCCTTTGTAAATCCTTTGCATATCTTGTAAATCTTTGCCACATTTGTCCAAAATAGTGCCCATAATTCTGCATGTTTCCTCGATCGGTACCCATAATTCTGCACATATTCGAAAAGTGTTACCGATAGTTCCGCCTTTTTTAAAAAAATACCCTTAAATAATGGCACGTCTCCGTATCCCAGCATCTGTAGAGTACCCCCTCCCCGAGAGTCATGACTTCTTGTTATAAGAACTTAATCTTGTAAACTTTAAAAGTATCATATTTATAGGAACCCAGTAAGCCTGCTTTCTAAAGTAGAATTTTCTCGTTTCTGGGATTTGTATGTATTTATATCTAGTTGAGTATGTCATTTTTGTTCTTTTCGACAGCTTTGTCTGAATCCAGAAGCGAAGAAGAAAGAAATGGCATCGTTGATGAACTGTTTGAGCGCTATGCTAAAAAAGTCAGCGAAAATCCCAGCCATCATGGTATGGACTATGTTCATGCTTACCTGCTAATAAGGAGAGATGTAATCTAGCTCACTTCAAATTGTTCCTGCCAGTCTACATTGCCATCTTGGGATAAGTGAATTATTTAGCAGATCTCAAACATTGATAGATACAATTGTATAGTTATTCTCGACCAGGACACATTATTGATATCATTCTTATCTTCTAGCAAGGGAATCATTCATTTTCTAGCTTACACATTGTATACATAAGTTTTAACGTATACCAGCATACTCTAGCATACTCTAATAGACGACCCCCGTCTATTAATTTCAGGAGAATTTTCCCTCCATCCCCTTTGCTTATTAACACCCCTTATATTAAATTTTAGTTATTGATCATGATCAGAACAAGCAGAAAATTGAGTTACCTTTCAGTAAAATAATTTACCAGCATGAACCACCTTCTCTTAGCACCCCTTTTCTATTGAAAATTGGTCGACATGAGCCCCCTCTTCTTTTACCTCCCCCCTTCTATTAGAGGCACTACTAGATTAGGGTTTTATGTAACATATCTCTTTGAAGGATTTGTAGTAATCATTGTTTACACTTGTGTGCATTTTGTGTTTGTTGTACTCTTTCTAAAATACTCTTTGGCATTCTTTCTGAAGTAAATGCGATCAAGTTCTTTTTCATAATTCCAATTAGAACTGACGCGAATGCAAGAAATCCCAACATCTCCAGCAAAACAGATAGCCACTTAGTCAACGCAAAACACGTAGCATTTGTCCATATACGGCAGTTGTTATCAGCCTTTTTTGTTTCAGCACCTTCCAGCCGTTTTTACTCTGACTTCGCACACGCAACAACCAGGGTTGCCAGGTTTTTAGAAACCCGCTAAGCCAAATGGGTAAAACATAAAGCCAAATTAAACCAAATGTGAAAAAGAGGCTAAAGAACAATAGAGCTTGCAATTAAATGAAATCGAGGGGAGTTCTGAGGTCGCTCTATAAATCAAAGAGAGAGCAATAGCACATCATTGTTCATTAAAAATACTGAAGATAGAAGTTTTTTTCTCTCACTATTGAACTTATTGCAGTTAATTGCATTTTCCTCTCAATTGTGACATATATTTTATAGGTTATTTTTATCTTTTTAATTCGTTTTAATACAATTAGCCCTTAAATGGGAGATTTTATAGAAAAAGCAAAATTAGGCCAAATTTTGCCTTTACGCCACATCATGTTTTCGAAGCCAAACACGTTTTGAAAAATATAGCTAAATTTCTTAAATTGGGCTTAGAAATGCCAAGTTGGCTACACTGAAGTCTACAACACATAATGTTCAAGAATGCATGGGAGTACTAAATATGCGTTTTTTATAAGGAACCTGAGTCGAGGCCTAGTAGTAATAGTTTCTTAATTTTGGCCACATTTTTGTTCTAATAGTTTCTTAAAAGTTTCTTAAGTTGAAGATCAAAATTTTGGTGAAAAAGTAGTCACGGACGTAGCAAATAAGTATTATATACCACGCAAAATGTGTCAGTGCGAGCTGAAATCTAAAGCAAAGCCATGTACACGTTGTTGTTGGATGAGCTTTACGTTAAACCAGATAACGGTTCCAATGTGTTATTTGTCTAAATTTTCTTAGCTCTTTCCTTGTAGTTCTAAAAGTTTCTTAACTTTTAGAGATCTAGCACCAGGTTGTTTATGAACCGATTCTGATTAAGAACGAGTACAATTGAATTTCTATTATTTTTTGCTAAGTCCCCTCATGGGGAGAGAAAATGCTTCGCGCACCCCACCGCTCGCTATAAGTAAGATCTTTATGTACCAAAGTTGTATATTTGTTCCCCATGGCCATACGCGGCCTCCAGCATTGCATCATGCCGCCTAAGAGGACGTGTCCCATTGTTTTAGAACGGTGCGCTTGGCATTTTTTTTCGTTCCTACATTTCGCAACACTAAATACGCTTAGCAACTTTCTATATGTTGATTATTATCATTATTATTATTATTAATGCAGGTTAATAGTATAAAGAAAGAAAGCCAATAAGTACAACAGGCTTATCAAGGACCTGTCCTCTACCTATAACAAAGTTACTTTTATTAATCTCTCCATGGGTGCTCTTGGTGTTATGGGCTCTTCATGTGATTCCTTTCTATCGTTGCTTCAGGATCTAAGCTTTGACAAACTTGTTCAGAAGAGAATTATTATGAAGACCATCAGCATTGCTATTAGGACCTCATACTTCATCTTTTGCCAAAGAAATAAACCATGGAACAACCCAGAACTTCTGAATATTTAATTCCTTTTCTTATTATTTTACCTTTGAGTTATGTTGTATGTCTATTATCATTATTATTTTGGTTATTTGTCATACATAGTACAAACTAGCCAATGGCCAATGGTACATTATATGAGACGTGTATTATTGTATTTAATAAATATATTCATATGAAAGTTTGAAGTTGTTTGTACATACATATAGTTGGCTAAACTAATTCATAGCAACTATTTACAATAATACAAAAGTTAAACAATAAAGATAAAAATAACTAGAATTAAGAACTCATAAACAATTTCCAATCTAAGTTTTTTGTTAGGATCTCACTATAGCCTCATTTACAGATCTTGCTGTTGCATTTATCCCTATTCCATTCTTTCATCTCTCATTTAAATATTGCAGTTGAGGTCACATTTTTTATATTATCAGGTAGTGTGTTCCACAGGTGAGCATCTCTGGATATGAGAGAATTAGCTCCAATTGTGTTTGTTTTTACATTTGGTGTTTGCAATAGATTTTTTGTTCATAGTTTTTATTTTGTCTCTCTTTTCAAAGAATTTCCACATGAATGATGGATTTTCTTCTGATAGACACTTATAAATTTGAACCATTAATTTTTGCAAATTCTGTGTGAACTTTTCGTTCATCTGTTCTTTCAAGAAGCACTTCAAATAGCACATTGAAGTCATTATGCAAAATTCTCAATGCCCTTTTTTGGACACGATCTACCCGATTTCTTGAGGTCTTCCCACGATACATCCAGATCCCAGATCAGAGGGCAATAGTTAAAATTGGACATTATAAATGTGTTGTACAGGATCTTGCCCTTTTCATACTTCAGGTAATTAGCCACACGTGAAAAAGCACTGATTATTTTGTTTGCTGTCTTACAGAGTGCTTTGATGTGATCGTCAAACTTCATTTTAGAGTCAATGGTGACTCCTAGTAATTTAACTTTTTCCATGAGGGGGATAGTTATATCATTAATCTCGAGAGTGAATTTAGATTGCTCTCTCATCCCTAGAAACATAATCTGAAATTTACCAGGATTTGCTGCCATATGATTAACTCTGAACCAGTTCATGGTGTTAGACAGGTCTTCCTCAACGCTCAGTGTCACGCCGTCAATATTATTTCCATTTGCATACATTGTTGCATCATATGCATAATTACAGATTTCTGACCCTTTATCTTCGAGAAGGAAATCATTTATGAAAATATTGAAAAATAGACGTCCAAGAACTGACCCTTGAGGAACCCCTGATTTGATCTCTAGCCACTCGCTAGACTGGGATCCTACTTTTACGTGCTGTTTTCTATTTGAAAGGTAGATGTGAATCAGTAATAGGTTGTAGTGACCAAATCCATAAGCAGCAAGTTTAGCTATCTGAAGGTCATGAGGGATGCAGTCATAAACCTTCGATAGGTTCATAAGTACCATCCATTAGTACCATCCCCATCAGCTACGGCCTTGCGAGATAATTCTGTAAGCCTTAAAAGGGCATACTCTGCACCATGTCCTTCTCTAAAAGCGCATAGTAAGTTAGAAAGGAGCCTGTAAGCAAATAAGAAAATTTGTTTAGACATCAAGCGCTGAAACATTTTGGATACTGATAGTACACTTATAGGCCTAAAGTTCTTTTTGAGGGTGGAATCTCCACCTTTAAAGATTGGTGATATGTAAGCCATTTTAAGTTTTTCGGGGAAGGTGCTGTTTGTAAACATCTGATTTATATAATATGTTTTATATTCAAGGAAATTATCAGCTTTTTGTGCTTTCAATTCATATGGGACTTCACAAGTGCACCTTTATTGTATCGCTAATGCGTAGATCTTCCCTCATTATTTCTTCTTTTAGTACCTCGACCGTCTCCCTTGATATCTATAGCCTTAGCTGATCCGGTATCACGAGAATGACACCCATTGCCCTGCCCTACACAAGTAATTCAATAGCAGATGCGGCCTTCTCTTGACTGAAGAAGCCGTGATTGCAAGAGCTAATCGAAGGGACGTAGAAAGCATTCCTTTAGGGAAAAGGCGTGATAGTCTGCAGCTCCCATTGATATATCTGCGTATTCGTAGATAGCGGGTTTGTATAACCATGGCATATCCCACTATATCATCTGCGAAGTCTGATGAGCCTATGCACAAAACTGCTGCATCATGAGTTTGGTATCACTACGTTCTACGTAAGCATCAAGCACACTACACCTAAATTGGTACACCTTTATTTATTGTTATAAATTTCCCTTTCGTTTGCTTACAAAGATAGCTAGAAGTGAGCTGGTAAGTCGAACGTCACAACACTTAATAAAAATTAGTAGAAAATAAACGATAAGAATAATTACAATTCACTCCTTTTTTATATGAACACGAGCCTAAAATTTGATGGAAAGTTAAGAACAAGGCTGATCCTGAAGAGCTGTCGAAAATTGTATTTTTAGACAACGATGCATACACGATTTTTTATAAGAAAACCATACTTTTGCCTGAGCCTCAATTTTCTTAACTTTTCCCGAAATTGAGCCTGAGATTTTCTTAAATTTTTCTTAACTTTTACTGAAATAAACTGGCTAAAATGGTTTACACTTTCGTTATTAATATCGTATACTTGAATTTGAATTCCATATTTAACATTTTGAATGCAATAAGGACGAAATATCGATTTTTGGCCAATAAAAAAGCTTAATTTTGGAAACTGAGCCTCGTGGTTTTCTTACAAGTTTCTTAAGATTCTGACGATTTGAGCCTCATTTTCTTATGAACTTTTTTCTTACAAAAAGACGTGTACGTAAGTCTTCTATTAAGTACCACCCTCGAATAAGCCCCCAAGGGGGTCATTCGATTTCCACAGAAAAAAACGATTTGTTCTCAGCAATCAAAGCTATCACTGAAATCATTTACTATTTTAAAATTCTTCACCTCAAAATTCCTCTATCTGTCCCTTTTATTTTTCCTATATATTAATTTTTCAGCGTTTGTTGTCGACATTGTCTTGCAATTTGTTACACCTGTATATTTCACGTGTACCATTAATCCCACCTATCGCTTTCGGCTGCCATTTCCGGTTGCAGATAACTGATTTGCTTGTGCAGCCTTCAAGAAGTATATCATCAAACTTGAAAGCTTAGTTATCGTTTCAAAATCAACATGTCTTACTGGCCATTTTTGGATGCTACAGAACAAGCCCTCCCTCGAATAATCCCCAAACCTAAAGTATTTTTTGTGAAATGAGCCCCAATGGCTTGATCGAGGACTTACGGTAAGCCTTCCACTAACATGTGGACATGAAATGTCCTTTCTTTGTTAACCTGAGGAGAACTGACAGCCTTTTCATTTCTCTTCTTTTCTATCCTCAAATTAGTTAGTTGCCCAAAGAGAAACTAGATGCTGTGCTGACATTGCTTATTTGAAATTGTTAGTAAACTTTTCTCAATAAACAACATTGATATGCAAAAGAGACCATCTTGGATGCAACATTTGGCCAATGGGCTCACAATCAATCAAATTATCTGATGTTGTCTTAAATATTATCTTTCTATGCATCTCTAAATGGTCTACACTCTACAGAATTGAGAAGAAATTAAGAACAATTCAGCCTCAAAATTTTGGAAAAAATTAAGAACATCCAGCCTGGAACTCTATTTTACTAGCTCTCATAAAAAGGAGTTTAATTGCGATAAATGTATAAAGATAAAGCATATATCTAAATTGGTTTACGAACTGTTTTATTGAATAGTCCTCGCCACTTCTTGAAGGCTTTTAGGCAAAAGTAAACTGTACAGTCTTTCCTTGCAGTAGTGTAGGAATAGCATCGAAACCAATCACTGATAGCAAGCAGAGCGCCTATGCTGTGGGGAGGGGGTAAGAGGGGCAGCTGCCCTCTTCAGATGGCCAATACGTGTGTCGATCTCGTTGGGCTATTTTTCGAAAGGATATCTTCAATTCCATGTCCATATTTATCTCTCCAATTAATAGACAGTTTAGTTTGAAATTTTTCAGGAACAAGCCCCCAGAACCCCGTGTTAACATAGCATATTCTTGTAGACGAGAATCTAAAGACCAAAATATACCCATGTGGAAGCACAGGTGCGTCCTCAGTGCAATTCCTGCCCCCCCCCGCTGTAGGTAAGCGCAGGTTCCCCTGATAGCAAGGGAGTGTCAGGGTCCAACTTTCAAGGGCCTTTCAAAAGCTTTCGATAGTGCAAACCATGATCATGTTATAGCAAGATTAGAGTCGCTTGGATTTAATGTTGATGCACTTCAAGAAAACATATAATAAGGACAGGGCCGTTGCGAGGAAGCGTGGGAGCGTCACGCTATCCTAATGAAGCTCTGTCATCAAATCTTACCGGGAAATTTGTTAAACTTCTAGACACAAATTTAGCTTTTCTTAGCCTAAGTGATATGCCGAAATAGGTGTGTAGAATTCTTGTTGTAGATCCGAACAGTTTCATCGGCACCTCCTGTAATTTTAGACAAGCTTTGGAACTCGTTGGCAACTAATTTCCAGCTGCCACCATACCTAATCTTGCGTGCATCGATGACCTTTCTTTGCCGCAATAGAACAGTTGTGCATTGATAAAGCATGAGCATTCAGCTCCAATTAATTACTTCTTTTCGATACAACATTTATTGCTTGCAAGCCACAAGCATTTTCTCCTTGTATTCTTGTTTAAGTAACTCATTACAAGTAAAAAGATAAGTACAAGAATTTCTACTTTCTCGTGCTTTTTCAGTGTCTATGTGGTGTAAAAAAGGGCGTTGGTCAGATCTATAGTCATAATAGAAGAGTCGTTTCAAAATGTTCCTTGGTGGAGCAACCCCCAAATCCACTTGTTTTCCTCATTGCCCCCAAAACAACCTTTCCTTGCAGTTAAGTATAACTGCCACACCCATCCTGCCAAACAAGTTTCAGGTAACACTTCGCGATGCCCCTGAGCAAAGATTAAAGGTACTAAGACTGGGAGTACCTCAAGAATCTGTTCTGAGGCTGTATTAAAAGCATCAAAGCAGTTTCGGTTTTTCAATAAAAATCATGGGACAGCAGGGCTAAATTGCCGAGTATTTTAGTAGCAGAGTATTCGTTGAGTACATGTAGTTTTGGTAAGGAAAAAGCTTCCAAGAAAAGTTAGGCTCAGGCAATAAAGTGGTTTTCTTGTTAAACAAACGCGTATTTAGCTTTTGGTGTACTATTTGCCGACATGATGGCAGCTGGAGGGGGAGCAACTCCTTAGATTAAAATCAAATTTTAAAAATCTTCTTCAATCTCCTAAAAAAATAGCAATTGTGGCATTTTTGTAAATGATAATTTAATATGCAGAATGTAACGCCAGTGGATCGCAGAAAGTTGTTAGGAAAGATTCGATTTTTTTCTTCTGCAATTTTGCTTTCAGAAATAGTTTGATAGGTTCAATCGTGTTTGCTATGTTTGTAAGAAAGGTTCTAGTCACAAGAAAATCTCCTTAAATCTCCTTTCTATTTTTTGTCACATTCGTGCTGAAGTCTCCTTAAAAATTACTAATAAATCTCTCATTTTTTCTCTTTAAAATCCCCATTTTTCAAGTAGCGACTGTATGAGAATCTTGCCATTGTTACATTATTGTAATCAGTTGCTGTTATAATTACAAGTTTGTTTTTTGACAACTGTTTAAAATTTTTATGCTGTCAAATTTCACGTAATGATATTTGGAGATGAAAAAACTAAAGAAAAAGTAATAATTATAAAGTCAGAAATCAGTGAAAGTAGATATGAAAAGTTATGTGTCACTTTCGATAAGAAGTTCAACTTTAAAAGACATTCTGATTTTTGTGAAGAGCCAATCAGAAGCTACATGCACTGGTTCACCTTCCCCACTATTAAATCAGATACACGTTTTTTTTTATAAGAAAATCACTATTTTGCCTGAGCCTCAATTTTCTTAACTTTTCCCGAAATTGAGCCTCAGATTTTCTTAAATGTTTCTTAACTTTTGCTGAAATAAACTGGCTAGAGTGGTTTACACTTTCGTTAATACTATTGCATACTTGAATTTGAATTCCATCCTTAACATTTTGAATACAATAACGACGAAATTACCGATTTTTGGCCTATAAAAACACTAAATTTTGGAATTTGAGCCTCATGATTTTCTTACGATTTTCTTAAGATTTTGACGATTTGAGCCTCATTTTCTTATAAACTTTTTCTTATAAAAAAAAACGTGTATTCCAACAGATTCCTTCATTAAAAGTCAAATAAATTATTGTCATCTTGTATTATTAGCAATTCTAAACTAAGTAATCTACAAGGTGGGACATTACGATTTTATGCAAAGATGGCGATCTTGAGTTGAAAACTCTAAAAGAATGCATAGCTATTCATCATTACAATCTGCAATCGCTAATTATTAATGCTTTCAAAACGAAAAATACCCTAAATCGTCATTCTTTAAAAACATTTTATTTTTCACTGAGAGAAATAGTCAATTTATGGAGTGAAAATCATTTACTATTGCCAAAAGCAGACTACGACCTGTTTTATAAAGGATAGTTCAGAGGCCATCTATTGTGTCCCTCGCTGCAACATTAGATAAAAAATTCTAAAACACTCTCTGCATTTAATCGAAAGATATGTGCAAGGTTCTTGCGGTCATGGAAAATCAGGAAAAACTGCTTTTTTTATTAAGGACATGTCAGGAAATTTTATTGAAATTTGAAGAACGTCAGGAAAAGTCAGGAACTTTTTTCACCCATACCAATAGATTCTTTCGTGCCTAATGTATTGTTGTTGTTGTTTACTTTATTCTGAGTAGGCTGTTATACCTAGCTTATTCAGCTAATTTAGGCCTACTATGTATGCCGCATCCAGGCATGGGACCCTTAGTTTAACGTCAATTCTGAAGGACGGCGGCGTGAGCTGTTTTGGTCGTTCATCTGGAGGTCACCCATCCAGTTTCTGGCCGTACACAGCCATGCCATTTTAAGTAAATGGAACTGGCTGGGTCGCTTGGTCACTCACCATACAACTCTACGCTTCACGCATGCCAAAGCAAGCTAGACAGCAATTATTTGCTAGCAAGCTGCTAATTGAGAACAGCATTAAC
>WIPJ01000579.1:610987-633530 GCA_018155075.1 Cassiopea andromeda
ATATATTTATATATATAACGCATTAGTCGTATTAATGTTTCATGTAACTTCTGCTGCTCTGCAAACGGCATCTGAGAATCTCCTCCAAGCCTTTCCGTCCTGTAATTTTGATCTTACATGCACAAAATCTTCCATTCTCTTCAAAGTTGGTATTGGAAAGTCTCTTTTTATTTATTTCACTCTGTTGATGTCTTTTTCAATGTCGTTACAATAATTTCTCTAGGCCTGTCTCGCCTCTAACTCCTTTCTCTGATCTTTCAAAGTAGAATTGCATAGCTTGGCTGCCGGAGTTTCATCAGAAAATCGTAATATTTGACCTAACAACTTCTATCTACCTTTCAAGATATCAATTGATATTGGCCTTTCCTTGTATATTTTATAAAAACTTTGATTTGAAATCTTATTTGGATGCCATTTATGTGTTAGTTGGCTCAGTTCTTATCTGTGAAAAGCGTCACAATCTGTGCTCTATTTTTGTGTTATACCCAAAGTTGAACTGTTATGCTTTAACACTGGCTTTCTATAAATATAGAAATAAATGAGGTAAATATATAAATATATAAATAAAGAGAAATTGGCTAAGGCAGTAGCATCTTGTGTCATAAACTGCATAGTAAACAGCTTTGCCACGAAACAGGACATCTTTTGATTTGGTTCTGCATCCTATAGCTCGCAGCACGTGCTCCATTTGAAGTGCTGAACAACTGAGAAAGCTGATGGCTCACTTGATTTCCTTCCAACATTGTACGATTCATGCACACTTTTTCTCATAAGAATAACATTTATAAAAATACTAAGACTCAGATTGCTAAAATTTAAGAATAATTTAAGAATAATGCAAGGCTCAAGCTTCATCAAGTGTTAGAATTTTTGCATATTCGAGTCATAATACGGCTTTTGGATTAACTTTTCCACTGTCAATACAATATTTATTGTCACGGGTGCCGGAAGCACGGGAGCAGCGAGGGTAGCTGCTCCCCTGTCCGGGTCATATGGGGGCAGCGAAGGCAGTAGGTGCCCTCGAGAAGCTTTTTGTTAGTTATGTATTGGAATAGAGTTCGTTAGTGATTTCGTCATAATATCTATCTCTAGAATTTCATATTTTGACAACATGGGTTGAAAGTGCAACTCAAAATGGGCATGTGTTGATACTTTTAAACTAATTTTGTCAAAAAGGACTGAAATACGACCGCTTGAAGACAGAAAACGTACCATACAAGACTCTGAACGTATAAAACCAGCTTCAAAATACAGTGATTTGAAAGGAACCATATCATCATTCAATTGCCAATAGCACGGTAATTATTTGTCAGATCGAGCTAAAATTTGTCAATAGTAGCTATTTCTATGTGCTTCTTTGGAATAACAGCCAAAATGAAAGTGTTACTGTGGGGCCAGCTAGTAACGAAAGGAAAATCATGTTTGAAATAGCTTTGTAAGCATCAAATACAAGCCAGTATAGTACCAGAATGATGATTCAAGATTATGATGATTGAGTAAGCCAGAACTAAGACTATACCCTGATATTGGGAAGGCAGGGAGGTATTACTGTCCCAACAAGTCACCGAGGTTGTATGTGAGAGTATTGTAAATTGCAAGAAAAGGAAAAATTGGCGTTGCTTTTTATTGTTTGTTTCTAAATCTTGAAAGTTTGACAAAAACAAGTTGAGAGATCAGCTTCTCTTTCTCACCATGAAGATCAATGATGAAAGCAAGTACGCTCACCTAACTTAGTAAAAAGACGTTTTCCGAAGTTTCAGAGGACGTTAACTCAAAATGTTTCCCTGGGGGTCGAGCCCCCCAGACCTCCATTGCTTAAGAAAATAGCTATGGCAAGAATAGCTGGCTTAGACATTTTGATCCGTTGGCGCAGATCTGTTATATGCAAGAGCTTCTTACTCTGATTTGGATTTTATATCTACAACCCCTCCCTCAATCCAGTTCACCTGTTTGCGAGCCTGTCCTAGTAGACAGAAGTTTGAATAGAGCTTAATACCAGTTTAAAAAGACGTTTGGGCAAGCTATCTAATTAAGTTTGCAAATTGTAGGAAATTCTTTCTTCCTGTAAATTGAATTATCATCAAAAAAGCAGTCTAGCATACCAGATACTTGAATTATATACATCATAGTGGTATGATACTTTCATCAGCAGCACCAAAGTACAATTTTTCCAGCTTTGAGGGTATAGAACAAATTGTATGCTCTGTAATTCTTTTCAAAGCGTAGTAATAAATTTTCTTATTTCTATTTATAGTGTATACCATATACACTTTTCCTAAAAAGCACTCGAGAAATAACGTCTTCTACCTATCTCTGAACCCCAGTTTGGAAATGGTCTTCGGGCCCAATTATGGTGGGCCCTAGAGTAGACACTAGATATGCATGAGATACTCTGAAGTCTCGAGATGAGTTCCCAAACTCCTCCACTAGTAAGTAGCCAGGGACAATTGGTTAGAGGATTGGAATGAATAGTGATTAGAAACAACAGCAACAGCCTACTAACTGGTACAATCGTCTTTCGAGAAGACTCAATTTTCAAAGTGCCCTTTTCGGGTGTTTGCCCTCCGTACAGAATTGCTTCCGGCGCCCTTGTTTATTACCTTGTTCCACTGTGTTTCACTCATTAAGAAGTAGGACATCAGCAAATATTTGAATGTATTTCCTTGATTTTCAAGCGAAGCTACACCTTTGGCACTAGAGAAGAATAATTTCAGAATATTTCAAAGCTAAAAGGCAATAAGTGTTAGAATACTTAGGCTCGGTGAAAAATTTGGTGTTCATAAAAAAGTCTGCTATGGAGTTGGCGACCCAACAGATTGAGGAAGCAGAATGAAGCTAAAACAGATGTTTATAAACTGTGTTTCTCTGCAATACTTTCACTCAGTACTGAGATAGCTTTATCATTTAACTAATTGTTTGCTGTAGATCTTATTAGTGCTATAGTTAACGGTCATAAACAGGAAATGCTTTTCTTTTGCATTGCATTGTTCTCTGAACACGTGTGCGAAGTTGACTCAAATAGTTAGACCGGGCGCGTAGGCACATGTACACCAGGCGTGCAATGTGGCGGGCTTCTTATTAGCGAGATAAGGTGAGGAGTCTCTTAGCAGTGTTGAAATTATGCCTCCATTTGTGGCTGAGTGAAGAGTGATTAAAGACAATGGATTTCAACCAGGGTTCCACCAGCTTAGTCCAAGGGTTCCCAGTAATTTTTTATTCTCCTGTGCAGTTATGAACAAGGACTCCTCGAGCTAATAAAATGTTTCCATGGGGTTCCGCTCCAGAAAAATGGTTAAAAACCACTGGCTCGATTAAGAAGTTAGCCATTTTTCCAGATTCATTAGAAATAGAACGTTTCTCAGTACTAAGCTTGCTCCTCTCCTCATATGTGCTGCCATATTACATGCTGTGTTTACTGCCTGTATTGATGTTTTATTTCGAGATGCTGAGGACTTCAAAGTAATTTGAAAATGAGCTAGACTCCAAAAGGTTACTTCATACTCTTTACCGCCAAACCACGCCTCATTGTAGCCATGGTGACAACAATAATAATGCCTACAAATTATTGATTGCATTCTCTGTTCATCATATCTGTTATCTAGAGTGCTGGAGTAAGAATAATTCTTCACTTTTTATTATATTTCTCTTATTTTTCACTTTTCTTTATTCGCGAAGTTTCCTTTTGCAGCCGCATGATGATATGAGAGGGTCTAGGTCCGATTTAAATATGATAATTTATGCAAGAACTCGGATGGATACCCCCAGCGAAGATTGATGTTTCGCTTGTTCATGGGCCTTTGAGAAATGTAGCGACAGATAGAAGGATTTCACTTTTATACACTTTTATCAATTTATTGCGCTTTTATCTACGATATATTCATATAAATGAGTGAAGCTGGTCAGAAGATTATACCCGATTTGACTCTCTGCATCTGGAAGCTAACATCCGGCTAGCTTTTGACTGGCATACATTTTGATATGGAAGAGGGGAAGCGTCAGCCATTTTCATTAGACGATGTGTTTTCGCAACAAACCCAGCGGCCGTATTGACAACAGAATCACAGCAGCAATTGGACACTGTAGTATACCAGATTGTATACTGATTTCTTTTGTGACTTATTATCGATCGGAATAATGCTAAAGCGTTGATGTTTGGAAGGTTGTGATCATATGTGATTGTGTCCGCTCTAATTTGAGCACGGGCCCTGAAGTGTGTAGAGTATAATGGCCGAATCTGATTTAAGCGCACCTCCCAGTAAAAGAAGGAAGCCTGATGATCCATCACCACTCGAGACTCCAGTTTCAGAATCTGCAGGTAAGGGCATATTATAGCACAATAACCTGACGAACGACAGCCTATCTGAATTAATGTCAGGGCACTAATGATGCGCACAAATTTTACAAGAGGTCTACCAAAATAACTGTTGGCTCTAAACTTGATTGTAGTAAGTAAGGCAGTTGTCAATTTCTCCGCCATTTACACATCAGGAAAGCAGATTCGTTGACTTTGATTGCATTGATTCTCAAAGAGACAGTGTAATATTATTGTATCGCGTTTTGTTTTTCAGTTGGCGGGTACAAGGACTTTTAGACGAAACTGTTGTCCTTTAGCGGGCCTACTTATCTGCACGCACGGTAGCGCAGTTGATCATTAAGCGATAGTTAGCAGTTTCTTCCAAGCCATAGACAGGATTAATTTAGTTTTCTAGGCGGCATATTTGACTGCAGAAGGTTGATCTAATCGCTATATTAACCCGCTGTAGTTTTGGCCTTTTAGTGGCCCTTGTGAGGTATTAAGTGATCGGCCTAATGTTGTGATGTTGGGTTGCTCGTTATCTTGCACGAGATGTCAGAGTTTACTGGATGTGTTCATTTGGCCAAATAATTTAGCGGTATAATGGGTATAGTTACTATTTCTGTCAGACTCTGAAACTTTTGTATTTATTTGGCACAAAAACAAAGCCTTAAAGTTTTAAATTTGAAAACTGTTGCTTGCCACATTATTGTACTCTGAAAAACTTAACTAGCTAACTAGTGATGAAACTTGTCAATAGGGAATAGTAGATATTTGAGATCTAAATTTACTTAAAACTTTTAACAAATGCAGCTTCTAGTCTTCTAAGGAACATGCCACATTATGGATGTGCTAATTTCATACCATGCCATGCTTCTATTGGGCTTAGGATCCACATTTTTCTCTTGTGAAATATATCACTTTATGCTTTTTATTGGATTCACTTCCATTTTTCTAAATAGTATCATTCATTGAATTGGCAAGCCAGTATTTGTTCTCTGATATGGTATGATGTGATATGATATGATATGATGAAAGTCTCCAAAGAGGATGCCCCAGTCATCAAAGGTGTTTTTCATGGGGGTCCTGAAGAATCTGTTCTCTTTTTGCCAACTTCAGTGTGAACACAATATACAAAACAGTTTTGATTGAGGTTGCTCTGCAACTTGTTGGATTTTGTTTGTTGCTTGACTGAACTATGGTTTATCTTTGTATTTGAGCTTTTTCTTATTATAATGTGCTCTAAAGTGCCACAGAATTGATAAAGTATATGTAACACTAGAGCTGATAAATTTGCAAAGTTTTTTCCCTATTAGTAGCAGATAAGGATGCCAAAATCATGCTAAAATTATGCAGATTAGGATGCCAAAGTCTTATTAGATGTACTATTTCACAGCAGTTAATCTGCCTAGCTGTTACTCATATTCAAATATTCTATATTGATGTATTTTTTAAACTTGGAGTTTTACATAGCCTCTTTTCTTTATGATTTTATATACCTCATTGGCTATAGCTACTTCATTAGTTAGTATATTTCTTCTTTCTATGACTAAGCTTTTCCTGTGGATAAAGCTCAAGCAGAACATTTCATTTCTCTCTTGCTTCCATTAATTTGTCAACATTATGAATGAATTAGTTAACTGTAAATCATCTGCAGTTCTTTATAAAATTCTGTGTGGATTTGTTGATATCTAATGGCTTTCAACTGATTAACTGACTTCAGGTTGTTTGATATTGTATTTATGCAGTCCAGACAAAGTTATTAATTTCCTCAACTAGTTTGTAACTTTTGTCTAGAAGAGCTTAATGAAATTGCCACAATTCTTTACATGGTCTACACTTCCTAGTTTTAATTTTCATGCTATTTGTTGCTAAATTATCATTTTTGATATCATACCTCTAGATTTATGTAGATCATATTTCTATTTTGGGCATCTTGCTGTTTATATTTTTATTTGCCATTCATGCTTCACAAGTTTATGAAGAGCATCATTTTTGTAATACAATCATGAATGGAGATCCCCAGATTTTGTTATTTTTATTGTTTGTTAATTGATGTTCTTACTGAAAGGAAGTTAGTTGAATACATCTAAACAAGTTAGTGTCCAGGAAATATTTTGTTTTTTGTAGAAATGCTTGTACCTTCTTAAAAGCATTTCTTGAAGGGACACATGTCCTACCTTCCAGAGCCTTTTGTCCATTCCCAGCAGCATTTTGTGCTTGATTGATTTGTTCCTTTTTCCTGCTATAGTTGCCAGTATATCATTGCTCTATAAGTTAATTGGCATCATCTTTATCATAATGTGTTTATCAAGACTATGTTCTATTAATACTCTGCATTTGTCCCATGCTGGAATAGAAAGATTTCCCAGTTTTAGGTGCACGGCTGTTGGTATTAAGTCATTTGTAGGCTTTAGTATGATCTGTTGTAGATGGTTTTGTTTTAATATAATTGTGGTTAGATGAAGATTGATCATTTTTCAGTACAAGCTTTCATACATGCCCCTAGTTGGGCTGTTTTAATTAATCCTCAATAGCTAAAAAGTCATGGAGCATTTCATTTTGTTATATTATACTTCCTGGCAATATAGATGGTTGATTTATTTATTGTCTTCAAGCTGCCATGCCTTGAGTTTGAAAATTAGGCCTTAATGTTTTGTATAATATTTTTTGGTGCTATTGCCATTGTCAGCTTTTGCATATTGTCTCCTTATTGACTTAGCAAATGTAAAGAATATATTTTTTGCGCTGTAGTTGATCCAGAATTTGATTCTACTTCTCATTTTGCTCTTCTACAGAAAAGATTCCTGACAAAATAGAGAGCTTTTACAAGCCTTTGTGAATAGTTGACAAATACACTTGTACATTCTTGATATCAGTGCCCCTTGAATTGGGTAGAAAAATTGTATAGAAAATGAATGTTGCAAAATTATATTCTTATGTATTTCAATATATTACCTTCAGTGTTTTGATGTGTCTCAATTAGGCTGTGCTAGTAACATTTATTGATTCTAATGCAGATTTCTTCAACAACAAGCCAATTGATTTATCAATTTTGGATAATCTTGATTTTGGGCAAGACACAAATGGCAATGGTGGCTTGTCAAATGGTGATTTGGGTCTTCCATCTCACAATGAAACTATAGAGAACCATGTACCAGTAGCTGATGTTGTTTCATCCCCTGGTAGCAGTAGCCTCAGCATAAGTGGTATGGTATCAGCTGGTTCAAGTTCATTTTCAATGGCAGCTGGGGCTGTAAACCCTAGAGATGTGATGAGTGCTATTGGTACATCAGTAGGAATCACAACAAAAGCTTACTCAAATAGCATTACAGCCCCAAGTAATAATATGATGCAACAGCAGATGCCTGTTAGCACAATGGGTATGCCTACCCCAGTGACGCCCCATCTAAGTGCTGAACAAAATCTGAAAAGATCATCAGAGCAGGCTCCCCAAAATGGGGGAATGCTTTCATCCCTTGCCAATTCAATGCCCGCTTCATTTGGTTATTCTGTACAAAGCAGTATGGCAAATGCATTGTTGCATAGAAACAGCCAGAATGCTGGAATTGTGGGATCAAGTATGCAGCACATGAATATGATGAACAAGATTCCAATCCCAATGCAGAATGTGAACTTTCCAGGACAAAATTCTCGTTTTGGCAATGCCAACACAATGGCGATGTTTCAATCAGGAACAATGCGAATGCCAAATGCCCCAAACCAAATGACTGTAAATCCAGCATTGTTAAAAATGCAGCCATTTCAAACTGATATGAGGCACTTGGGGATGAATGGCCCTGTGGGGGTGCAAAATAATATTATGAAAAATTTTCAAATGAATAATAATCAAATGATGGCACAGGTGAGAAAAATTATTATAAGTATTAAATGATTTAATTATTGGTTTACAGGCTGCTTTCATTTATTTTCATTTAGGTATTGGAAGCTGATCACGTCAGACTTGTAGTTTGTCATTAATATTTTTGATTCGTGAAAATTTAGTAAGTGATATTGAGGAAGACATGTTCTATCTTTCAGCATCAATTGTTTTGTTTTTACAGTTCATAAGCAGATTTAGATCAATAATGTATTTGTTATACATATTTCTTAAATGTCCAATGCTACTTTTTATCTTTTTATTGAAATACTTTCTTAGCAGTCACAACATGCTATACGTCAGCAGATGTTCCCTCCTGATGCTATAAACCAATCAGCTTCACTAAGTCAGTCTATGAACATGAATGGACCAATGGGGTTCACTCAGTCTCAAATTCAGAACCCCACAACATCTTTGCCCAGTCAAAGGCAAATGTCACAGAATATGCCTGGACAAGGGCTCATGAATACTGTGGTGTCAGATTCATCATTGCAAGTGGTATGGAATATTTATTGAGATATCTTGATAAAGAGCTATGAGTTTTGGTAAAGAAACTGCCTAAATGGGTCAACTGTTCTCATTCTAAAAGGAAATAAAGCTAGAAACTTAATTTTATTAGGATATGTTGAATTTTATAGTTAGCATCATCTAGTCATTTTAGCTACCAGTCTTGCCTATACCATTCTATAGTATGTTAGCAATATTCCATGCTGTGGAGAAGATTTTGCATAAGGGTCAAATTACATGTGGCATCATTTCTGCACATGGATAGCTCTGATTTATTTGTAGTTGCATGTGTGATATAAGATCCCAGTAACCAAATTACCAAATATGAGGAGAAATGAATATTTTTGCAAGTTTTATGCTAGAAGCATCATGGTACAACGTATGAGAGTTTTAAGAGAGTTTAAGAGAAGTAGCTTCGTGGAGGACCAATGAAAAAGAATGAATTGGCTGTTCAAGTTTGACAGGTGTGATTGCACAGTTGACTGTGACATTGGAAGGGGTGATCTTCTTGTGCTGTAGCTTTTGCATGTCTGTGGACATATGCACATGCAATTACACATGTCTCCTGGCATTGACTGTAGCAATATCATGTTGTCAGAGACTTATTAGCAATTTATAGTGTATTCCTTATCATGTTTAGATAATTATCTTAATCATATTCTGTACTAATTCACAGCAAAACCAAGGCTCCGGCATGCAACCTCCAAATGCAGATCCAGAGAAGAAGCGCCTGATTCAGCAGCAGCTAGTCTTGCTATTACATGCACACAAATGTCAAAGGCGTGAGCAGAATGCTGCTAATGGGGAAGTTAAACCTTGCACTTTAGCTCACTGCCCTACTATGAAAGGAGTTTTGAATCATATGACCACTTGTAAAGCAGGAAAAGTGTGTCAATTTGCACATTGTGCATCATCAAGGCAGATAATCTCCCACTGGAAGAACTGTACCAGAAGTGACTGCCCTGTCTGTCTTCCATTAAAAGCTGCATCTGGTGCTTCTGAAAGAAGAGCACAACCTTCTCCCATGGTTAATGATCAAAGTGGTCTGCAGCAAGCTTATAATGCACTGGGTATACCATATGTAAATAATGGACAGGGAATGACACAACAAAATTTGCCAGGTTAGGATACATGGTTATTCTGAAATGCAAAATGATCTGGCTTGGTTTACTGTAAATGTCTTGTAATTTTGCCTTTAGTTTGCAGAATTAGTTACCAAGAGATTTTTGAGCTTTGAGGTTGTATCATTCATGTGTTTGATTACTCTCAAGTGCCTAGTAGAAGGGGCAATACTTATTATGTTTCAGATTTCTTGCAACACACAAGAGCTTATCAGCTTTTCATCTTGTCTTGCATTTGCCTTTGCAGTGAGCACAGTGCATAAACTAGCTAATTGTTCTCCACCCCACTAAATACACCCACTACTACTTTACAATCAAACCGTTTTCCATCCCCAAGTTATTGAGACCTACTTTCTATAAGGCAACTGAGTTTAAATCCTTCAATGTTTGTATGTTTCCTATAGTTTCAGTATAGATCTTTTGCCAGTTTGGTTTTCTTTATTTGCTCTTTATATGTGCTATTCTGCGAAAGTGGTGGGTGCACTGTTTTGTAGCTTTTCCCTTTAGAATATACTATTTAGCTTATTTTTACAATAGACCTAATGTGTTATTTTTTCTGAGCAAATCTGATTGAGTCTAGAGAGTTATACTTGTGTAATTTAATCATAGGCTTACCAGAAGGATCACAGCCAGGGACAAATGGGTCGTAAGTGTTGAAATTAGTTTTATTCCAGAATTTTCATTACTATTAAAATACTGATTTAGAGTCTAAATAAATGTGAATCAACATGTACCCTACAATAGCAGTGCTTATTATGTGGACTGGAGGAAGTTTCTATAAATACATGACATTGATTTTTGTCTTTTTAAACATTAAGATTTGCTTGTATCTTTTTTATATTGTCTTCTACCTTCCATCAAATAGTCTTCCTATCAATCAATCCCATTGTTTTATTGTACATTAATAATTTCATCCTTGTAAAATTGTTGCTGGGGCTTCCCTTTATCATAGGTTTGACATATATTTCTGTTTTTAGTGCCTCACATGATGGTAGCCAACAGGAGGAAAGAGATATTTGGCATAAATCAGTTACTCAGGATTTGAGAAATCATCTTGTGCAAAAGCTGTATGTTCTTGCTTGTGTTTCATTTTTCTTTGATAGATGTAATGAATTCCCTTAATAGTTAAATGTTGTATTTATTATTAGAAGATAAATGTAACTGAAAATGTAAGTAAATTAATGTGAATGCAATGGAATTTGGCAGTAATTGAAAAATACAGCAATGTTTTTGAATTTGCAAGTGCAGCAA
The DNA here is from genome assembly GCA_018155075.1 of Cassiopea andromeda. NCBI lineage: Eukaryota > Metazoa > Cnidaria > Scyphozoa > Rhizostomeae > Cassiopeidae > Cassiopea > Cassiopea andromeda. The sequence goes on from WIPJ01000579.1 coordinate 622,041, forward strand.
ACATGTTTGTATCATACATGCACTCTCGTTAGTGAGAATTGAATAGTTTGAAATATGTGTTGCAAATTCCATATTATTCTTATGTCTCCTTCATACATAGTCTAAGTTTTAGAGCATTTGCTGTAAGCATTAGCATTAGTTAGGTCATTCTCTTATTCCTGTTATATTCAATACCTTTGGTTGCAATACAAAAAGACAGAAGTGATTGAAAAATTCTGGCTTCCAGTAGTGAATTTATTTATGTGCTGGTTAGGCATAATATTTACTTAGTGTCATAGCAATTTTCTACTGGAGAATGTTTCTATATCTAATTGTTTTTAAGGGTGCACGCTATCTTTCCTCAACCAATCAATGATCCAAATACATTGAGAGACAAACGGATGAACAGCCTTGTTAGCTATGCCAAGAAAGTGGAAGATGAAATGTATCGAACAGCCAGTAGCAGGGTTGGTTGTTTTATGCATTTGCTTTTCTAAAGAATTTCTATCATTAAATGCTGGTTGATGTATATGAATTATTTATTGGACTATAACATTTATGTTTAGTTTTATAGATTATTTTGGTTTTTGAGGAACAGTATGAAGTAGAGAAGCTGGAGTATTGACCAAAAGTTGCCTGAATATCTTAATAGCTTGCAGAAACAGGAGTATGAAGTGTTCTTGCAATAACAGAACATTTTACAAATCAACTACGTGATCAACTAAAGTGTGGAAAATTTGCATTTTAGGAAGAATACTACCACCTTTTGGCAGAAAAGATTTATAAGATCCAGAAAGAGTTAGAGGAAAAGCGACAGCAGCGTTTGATGGAGCAAAGGGTGACAAGTAAGTGTTATTTCATTTTACCCACGTGAGGAAATAAAAAGAAATACTGGCTTTTTAGGTTATTGTTTCATTGTATTGAAGACATTAACCAATGGTCATCCATTATCAATACCATGTGATTTTCTTGCTTATTTTTGTGCCCTTGTGGGTTGTGATGCTTTGCTCAATTGCATTGCTATATGTGGTCCAGCATAGGTGTCAAATCTTGATTGGCTAACAAAGGAATCACTATCAAAGGATTCCTGCCAATAATTTTGTGAGAATTTAATCAAGAAGCATGTTTTGGTAGTAAATAGTGTACTTTCTTTGCAAATAAACTGATAACACAGTTTAGAATACTTATAAACTATTTTGCAAGCATGTTCAGAAGGCTTCAATTCAATTTTCCAGATGGAGCAATTTTATTATCTTGCACAGATCAAAAGTTATCGGCATTAAAAGCCATCCATCTTTCCTTGTAGTTTCAATAACTTTTGATGTGCACAATATCTAGTGAATGTCACCTTTTGCTTTTATAATTTTCTTTATCCAACATGAGACATTTGACATGCTTCAGCAACAAGAAACTCTGTATTTTGTTGATACAAAACCTTGGATCACATGTGCAATTCCAAAAAATTAAGAGCAATTGCTCTTGCAGACAGGAGCATGTGTGCAAATTGATGCTCTTGCACCAATTTCTTCAGGGGATGGATGGAGATGGTGCAGGGGACATGTTCCCCTCACTTTTTACAAATTTGTATGTAAAGTGCCCCTCTTTAGCTTACGTGAATACCCTTTTTTGCTTTTGAGGGAGCTCCTGAATGCATGTGCTCCTCACTTTCTGAATACTTCCTATGCCCTGTGGCAATCTTTAGATTGGGTGGCTTGTAATAATTTAGCTTCTAAGAAAAAACCCTGTTTAGCAGGCCCCCCCTGTTAAGATGCAGTAGAGATTTAGCTTTAAAAGTTGAGAAAAGAAGTACTATATCAACAGCTTGAAATGTCCATGCTATGCAGCAAAAACTTGTCCAAATCAGTTCTTTGAAGAGTTCATCTGTGAGATATTTTCCTCAGGACCACCATATGCACGGTCTTTTTTATAAGAAATAATTTATCTGGCTTCGGCCTAGCTGTTTCTTAATATTTCGTCAAATCCAGCCTCAAATGTTTCTTAGATTTAAATACTTCCAATGACAATAACAAACCAGATTAGGCAATTGCGATGCAAGAAAGAGGATGATCAGGTTTTGGGAGGCACTTAGTGGATGTTCATTATATTTTCTTGCTCGTTTGATCAAAAAGTAACCGGTAAAAGCAGTTTTTTCAAATTCTTATTTGAAACTCAGCCTGCCTATGTTTCTTAAATGCTTCTTAATTTTTGCCTAATTTCAGCCTTCTGTTTCTTTAGACATGTTTCTTGTAAAAAAGCGTGTAGTTCAAAATATATACTTCCCAATTAGGTCAACAGATGGGGAACATGACAAGACCACCCCTTAACAATACTACAAGTCAAATGATGCCAAGGCAGACACCATCACCAATGAAAATGCAGCATCTTCCTCAACAACAACAACAACAGGCACAACAACAGCAGCAGCAAGCGCAACAACAGCAGCAACAACTTATAGCATTGACCTCGCAGCAGCAGCACCAGCAGCAGCAACAACAACAACAGCAGCAACTTCAGTTCAACCAAGCCCACCAAGTGTCAATGAATAAAGCGGAAGTAGAGAGGAGCAATGCATTTCAAGATTCTATTGCCACTTTGAATGCAAATACGTCAGGATCACCAATGCAGCTGCAGAATCATTTGCAGAATCAAGTTGATCAGAGTAGATCAATGGAGCAGCAGATCAATCAATCTCAAATAAATCAGCTTAATCAGACTAAGCTTAGTCAAGCCACTCAGAATGCTAGCTCGATTGTTAGCCAATTACAATCGAGATCACCAATGGGAAGGCAGTCACCAAACAAAGCTCAAAGTGCAAACCGCACCCCTGAGACTAAAGATATGGATATTAAGCCTTCTCCACCAAGAAACTGCCCCACTCCTCCGCAGTACAGTCAAGCTAGTGCTGTGCAGCAGTCTCCATTTCAGGCAGGATGCAAATCTGAAGATATTAAGATGCAACCTGTTGCCTCACAAAAGGAGCTGCAAAATCAAATTAAGGACGGAAAGCCTAATACCACACATGTAGGTTTTTTATTTTTTATGCACTTATAAATTTGCGTTCGTAGATTTAACTAAGCATACATTCTGAATAGAAACTAGTTCAAATTTTGGAATACGCAGCGTCAACAGAAGTATTTTTGATAAAATGATATCAAATGAAAATATCTTTGGCTCTAGATCTTCTATGAATAATCCACAGCTAGACAATAGCTGAAGCACGTAGACGCACACCTTCGGTTACCGCATATGCTCTACCAAACGCCTGGACATTCATTCAATGCTCAAGATTTTTTGAGATCTAATCCTATCTCGTTATTGCTTGGATTCCCTGGTATTCCAACAATCTAGACTCTGCTTTGCTCTTTAGATGGGCGTTTATTGCAGAAGAGTGTTCAGACTGGGGGTTTATTAGAGCATGTGCGGTAGGCGTATGGGTGTAAACGTTATTGGCAAGGCTATGTGAAGGAGACTGAATGGAAGTTGAAAATATCACCAACCACAGACTAAAAGTCATACCCTTGCAGTGGGAGTATGTGGCATCATGTTGGAAGCATTCACATAGGAAGTACTAACTAGACCTTTGGTTAATATGGCATGGCAATGATAGATTAACAAGTTAGATCATGCGCTTCTGTAAACAAATACCCTTTACAGCTGAATCAGAAACAAAAATAGGTGCATGAAACTTGTTGTAGTATGCAGAAAAAATTTCCAGCCTATGTTGTGGCATTTTTTATTTACTCTGTATATATTCATGATTTTAGCATGTACCTGGATCAAAGTCACCAAGTCAGAATGATAAAATGCAGATGAACAGCAGTAATATCCCGAAGAGTCGAAGCCCCACTCCAAAACCAATTAAATTGGAGCCCCAGTCACCTGCAAATCAAGCACCAACCCCACCAGCCAGCTCATCCCCTTCAAACAGCGCAACAGCAGCAGCTGTCGTGAAGAAGGAGGAAGTCGCGGAAGAACCTGCTGGTGCTACAGCTCGTGCTGACAAGAAATACCCTTTCAAGAAAAGTATGATATTTTCATTTATGTTGAGACTAGATTCCTTTTTGTATGCTCATAAACAATTACAACATGGAATACAAGATAGAGAGGAACTACAGGGAGCATGGAATTGCACAAAAACCCAGTGGCATTTACAATTAACCTGAAGTCAGGCCCAAAATGGGTGTCTGGCAGAGCAGAGTACACGTTTTTTTTGTAAGAAAAGGTTTATAAGAAAATGAGGCTCAAATGGTCAAAATCTTAAGAAAATCACGAGGTTCAATTTCCAAAATTAAGTGTTTTTATTGGCCAGAAATCGATATTTCGTCATTATTGCATTCAAAATGTTGAAGATGGAATTCAAATTCAAGTATAAAATATTAGTAACGAATGTTTAACCCATTTTAGCCAGTTTATGTCAGAAAATTTAAGAAAATCTCAGCCTCAATTTCTGGAAAAGTTAAGAAAATTGAGGCTCAGGAAAAACAATGGTTTTCTTCTAAAAGAAAACGTGTAAACAGAAGGTAATATGATGGTTTTGCAAAGGAAATATAAACTAGGTATCTGGAACGGGTAATGCCATTAACTCATTGCTTCTACTCAGAGCCACCAAGAGGATTCTTTGGCCCTAGTGCAAAAGAGAAGGATACGGTCCCCCATTGAGTGAAACCAGCAGAAATATTGAGGTCAGTGGATTAATCTTAGAGAAACTACCGCTGGTTTAGTTAATGAGACCCCCTAGTACATGTACTTGTTATTGGCAAACTTTTCAGAGCAAGGGCCACATCCACAAATCCTAAGTTGTAAAGGGCCGCACATAGAATGACTACCAGTTTCTGCCTATGAAAAATCCCTGATCTATGTCAGATTTTTCTTGAAAATGCAGGCCCTTTGACAACTGAACGATAAATTTAGATGCATATGTCCAATTCAGAGTTCGAAGCCCCTTACATGTCGCAGATCCTTGGTGATTACTTAAATCTCATGTGAGAAACATTCTTTCCATAGTCATTGTGCTCCAGAAAAATTTTTCGAGTTAACGCCCTCTAGAACATCGGAGAGCGCCCATCTGCATTATAGCATGTATTGGTTTTATCATTGATATTCATGCTGAGAAGGAGAGGCTGATCCTTCAACCTGATTTCATCGTATTTTGAAGATATAGAACGAAAAGGAAAAGACTAGGCCAAGTTTTCCTTTTTGAATGGAAGCTAACATTACAAACAAGTCTCACGCTAGTACACCTAGACAGTCTACCTCAAATGTAGCCTACCTGAATGTCACTCAGGATGTAAAAGTAATATATTCCCTAACAGGGTCGTCATCTACGCACAATCTTTGCAGTGAGAAAGCAAATCCAAGAATCGAAATTCCTACAAAAACTCGCGCCAATTCTGAAAAGTTATTGGGGGGCCGCAAAAAATTACTTAGAGGGCCGTAGTTTGCCCAACCCTGCCTTAGACCATGTACTTTTAAGGTCTCTAGACCTGGAGGCCCAGGATACGTTGCCCATTTTGCACCCCTCTTGGTGGCTCTGCTTGTACCTGCTGGTTCTCTTTGGCAATTTGAAGAAATATTTGAATTTGCTAATTGCCAGTTTCACGATAACTCATAAGTATTTTGTTTATTATTATATCAACTTGATTACTCAGCTTTCTTTATTTCACCTTTTGATTAAATTGTTTCATTGGATGTGATTATTGAGTCAGATGTTATTGCAGTTGATCCGCATGATTTTGTCATGGCCTACAAGCACATTAATTGACGACTTCTTTAATCGTATCTTGAGTATTATAATTAGCGAGGTTCATACTGAACCTGGAAAACTGGAAAATAGGTCACTTTTACGAAAATTCAGGGAAAATCTGGAATAGTCAAGGAATCTTGTATAATTTTTATTCAAGTCAAGGGAAAGTCAAGGAAAACAAATTATTTAGTCCACACATAATTTTCATTAACTCTTCGCATAATTGTCTGCAAAATGGTTGTTCCATTTGGCATCAGTAAATGTGAACTTTATCACTTTGCATAGTGCTATAGTAAGTTTATGTAAATTACCTATCTATTAGGCTCCATTTTCTGTACCTATTTTTGTGAATATGTGAAATGGGGGTCAGGGAGAAAGTGGGTGTTTTTGACTGTCAGTCAGGGAAGGTCAGTAAAGGTCAGGGAAGGTCAGGGAAGGTCAGGGAGTAGTCAGGGAATTTTGATTCACGTTTTGGGTATGAACTCTGATTAAGATCCTTGTAATTCTTCATATCACAGTTTCATGCGTTTTATAGAAGGTTATTTAGAATGAGATTACTTTCCTTACAAATGCTGTCTTTCACTTTTAGTCTTTACAAAAGAAGAGCTGAATGAGGCGCTGTTTCCTGTTTTTGACAAGGTATCCACTGCAGAACCTGAATCATTCCCATTTCGACAAGCTGTTGACCCAGATGCTCTTGGAATTCCAGTATGTATCATATTCATTGCTAAAAGTATATAAGATTATTATAGTCCATTACTAAAACTTCATAGAATCAGAGTTCTTACAGTCAGAGAAAATCAGGTAAAAATTTGAGGTATTAAGGAAAGTCAGGTGAAATCAGGGGAGCTTTATCTATAGTCTGGAAGAATCTATGCTTTCCTGACAAATTCAAGCAATTTTTTATTTTTTTTGAATGTTTGTGTAGCCCCACCTAATGACTGGATGATACATGGCAGTATTTATCATTTAGTTGAATACTATGGCATAGAAAAACTTCCTGCACTTTTTAACCATATCGTTTGTGTATCAGCAAATATGACAATCAATATTGATATCCATGATGACTACTACATTTATTCTTCAATTTTCAGGTTTTTTAACAAACATATCTCTTCCAGGATTATTTCTCCATTGTCAAGCACCCAATGGACCTCTCCTTAATACGATCGAAACTTGAAGAAGGACAGTACAGCAATCCCTGGCAGGTATGACAAATAGCAGTTTTTGTCTAGTTTCTTTGCATTTTTTTGTCTAGTTTTATGAGTATGAGCTACCCTCCTAGATTTATGAAAGACGCATTTCAAGGGAATGCATCAATTGTTGTTTTCATTCTAGAATTTTGAAATTGATTTGAATTATGTTATCTTTCAGTTTTGTGATGACATGCGTTTGATGTTTGATAATGCGTGGTTATACAATCGAAAGACTTCCAGGGTCTACAAGTACTGTTCAAAGGTACGTTGGTATTATTAGCTGCTGTGGTTCTACTTTTTCTAGTATGTAATAAAATTATTGCCTTTTTTATTGGTGGAGTAGTAAGTTATTGATTTGCATGGAAAAGTGAACTTAGAAGTGTACCTTAAACGCTCTTCATCATATAAGTAGCCACTGGCACCATTTCATATCAGACTTTGCGGACTTCGTTAAAGCCTAGCGCACACAGCACGATTTTCATCGCTGAGGACGAAGATTTTTGTCGCTGGCGACGAAAACTTGCTGCATGCGGGAAACATATAAAAGATTTTTGTCGCTGACGACAATCTTCAATTTTAAACATGCTAGAAATTCTTTTTTGTCGCTGACGACAGAAGACAAGATCTCTGTTGCCAGCGACAAAAATTGTGCTGTGTGCGCTAGGCTTAACCCTTCATTTATCGTAAATTTGAATGACATTTCACCTTTACGTCTTTCTCGACAGTTATTTTTTCTTATTAGATATAAGGATTTGCGATAGTTTTAAGATTTTCAGGCTTCAAATCTTCCTTTTATCAAGCATTCACACTATGAACAGTGAAATTTCAATAAACAGATTTGGAGAAGAATTTTACATTCTTAATGATTTTAAACTGTTGTATGATGTTTTAATGCTTATTATTTATATTTTGTTTCCAGCTGGCTGAAATATTTGAACAGGAGATAAATGACGTAATGAAAGGCTTGGGATATTGTTGCGGTAGAAAGGTAGGCGATTTTCTTTGTCGTGTTTGGTTATTTTGTTATGCTGAATAGGACACCAGGTAGTTTTGTCCTGCTGGAAACAATATACTCGTTTTTTTTATAAGAAAACCATCATTTTGCCTGAGCCTCAATTTTCGTAACTTTTCCCGAAGTTGAGCTAGAGATTTTCTTAAATTTGTCTTAACTTTTATTGAAATAAACTGACAAAAGGGGGTTACCCTTTCGTTATGAATCTTGTATACTCGAATTTGAAGTCCAACTTTAATATTTTGAATAAAATAATGTTAATAATATCGATTTTTGGCCAATAGAAGCACTTAATTTTGGAAATTGAGCCTCGTGATTTTCTTAGGATTTTCTTAAGATTTTAACCATTTGAGCCTCATTTTTCTTATAAACTTTTTTATTATAAACAAAACGTGCAATATACGAATGTTTTACCAGAATAACCTATCAGTACAATTTATACTGTTATCATTGTACAACTAAGGACGAGGAAAGGTGAGAAAGTCTACGCAGCCAGCAAAAATTTAGCCTTCAAATTTTCTTAGGGTACCAAAAAGAAATAAAAGGTTGTGACACAAAGATTAACAAACAGTAAAGGTGCTAAATGATACGAATTGCATTAAGACAAAGAACAACCTTAATCCAAATTTTATGAAGGATATCTTTGCAGAACAATATTGCTATTATATACTTAGCGGTAGTCTTTGTCAGTAACTTTTCGGCCAAAAACTGTCAACTAGGTTTCTTTCTTTGTATATTAAACACTATCAAAGGTAGCCGAGATAATTGTCAGTATGAAGAATCCTATTTATATTTTGTACCAATAAGTAAAAAGCGAGGAAAAATCAAACAAAATTCTGTAAAAAGAGCGATATTCTCTTTCTTTTTCGAGTTCGTCTCAGAGTTTATCCTCGTGGTCCTCCTCCTCCTACTCCTTCTGCTCCTGCTCCTGCTATTGCTCCTCCTGCTCCTCCTTCTCCTTCTCCTTCTCCTCCTCCATAGTTACATTGTTTGCCACATTTGATGTCAGCTGACTACGATACGTAACTTTAATATATGTTTTGTTTGTTCTAGCATCTATTCAGCCCTCAAGTGCTGTATTGTTATGGCAAACACTTGTGCCAGATCCCAAGAGATGCTACATACTATACGTTCCAGAACAAATACCATTACTGCGAGAAGTGTTTCGCAGAATTTGAAGGTGACACGATAAGTGTTGGGGATGAAAATGGTATTATGCAAGAGATTGCCAAAACTCAGTTTGAGAAACTGAAAAATGATCATTTAGAAATGGAGCCGTAAGTTATAGCTTCTCCCTGATTATTTGCTGAGTTGATTCAAGCTTAGATATCGTTGTTTATATACGTATTTGGAGCCTTGCTGTTAAGTCATAACTGACCCTGCTATGCAGAAATCTTTTCCTCAAGGCCATGCTATTGCCTTTGACCCTTTTGCCCATCTATCAATGTACATTATTATCATTATTATTAACGAATAATAATACTTGATACTGGATTTAAGTAATAAAATAATAAAATACAGGATTTTTCCAAAGTCATGCCACATTGACTCTATGTATATATATATATATATATATATATATATATATATATATCGGTATCATTGAAGTCCTGTTGAAATAAATTTTTAAGGAAAGTTATTATGCATGCCCAGGATAAATATATGCATGTATATGTTTGAGAGACCAATTTAATTGTTTTTAGAAGCTCTAAAATCAGTTTCCTGATGTTTTCAGGAAGTCAGTTAAAAACGATAGCACCTTGGTAAAAAGTAGCTTTTCGCGCTGCTTCCAAATCCAAGACTACTACCCCTCAAGAGCACCCTAATTTGTTAAGTGATATTTAATGAGTGCTTTTCTTCGTACAGGTTTGTCGAATGTATAGATTGTGGAAGAAAATTACACCAAATTTGTGTTTTACATTTGGATTTTATTTGGGGTACTGGGTGAGTATTTGCTCTTGATCTGTTGTTTTGTAGTATGTTTCGCACTGTTATTTCTATTACATGTTTTTTATAAGAAAAAAGTTTATAAGAAAATGTGACTCAAATAGCCAAAATCTTGAGTAAATCTTAAGAAAAACACAAGGTTTCATTTACAAACTTTAATGCTTTTATTGGCCAAAAATCGATATTTCCTCATTATTGTATTCAAAATGTTAAAGATGGAATGCAAATTCAAGTATGCAATGTTGATAACGAAGGTGTAAACCATTTTAGCCAGTTTATTTCAGTAAAAGTTAAGAAAAGTTTAAGAAAATCTCAGGCTCAATTTCGGGAAAAGTTAAGAGAATTGAGGCTCAGGCAAAATGACAGTTTTCTTAGAAAAAAGACGTGTGTTCTATTAGGTACTTTACCATGCCTTGTGACTTTGTTGGTTTTCTCACATTTTGATTAATATATCCTTTTCTTGCTTACTTGGACAAACTATCTTTTGGTTACTATAGTTTTAGAGCATAATTTGTGAATATGTTTTGTTTGACTAGATTTGAATGTGATGGGTGCTTAAAACGTAAAAATGAAACTCGAAAAGAAAACAAATTTAATTCAAAACGTAAGTATATAAAGTTTGTATTTTCCCGTACTTTTGATAGCTCTGTTTTCAAATTATTTATCATATGACATAAATAGCAAAAAAAATTTAGTTTTTTCTTTATTGTTCGTGCGAAGCACAATTTGTTAAAGGAATATTGTATACTGATTGTAACAAAACATATCAGAAATTTCCAAAATGCAAGGCTTGATTGTGTACTCTTGTATATGAAATAAATAGTCTGTTGGTACTACAGAACTCTTTACCACAGCACGAAAAAGCGGCAGCATTCTTTTCACATACAAAAGCTTTTGTCGTCCGACATTCATCAGAGTATGAAAACGTTGGATAGTGGCCTAAAGGTTAACCGAAATGTATCCAGATGCGGTTAATGTGATAGGATGCGTCTAATTGGCCCTAAGTGTGAACAATTAGGACCTATTACCATTGTTTACTTTCTCATTGGGACTCTTCAAGTAAACAATGGTAATAGGTCCTAACTGGTCACACTTAGGGCCAATTAGACGCATCCTATCACATTAACCGCATCTGGATACATTTCGGTTAACCTTTAGGCCACTATCCAATGTTTTCATACTCTGATGAGTGTCGGACGAGAAAATCTTTGTATGTGAAAAGAATGTTGCCACTTTTTCGTGATATGAAATAAACGTACCGTGTCAAATAGACGTACCGTAGCAACTGTTGCTAATCATTGTTAGGTGTACTGTAGCTAATAATCGTACCGGGGGAGTTTTCATTCAGATACTAACCTAACCTGCCTTGTGTACCAAATATAGGACACGATGGCTGTAGGAGTCTACGTAAACTTCAATGAGTGAGACGAGAAATTTGATTACGAACAAGTTAAGGTTTCTGTTTTATGATCACTTACAATATGTCTTTTTTAAAATGTTGGCCATAGTTAGAAATTTGGATTTACGGTTTTTCGAAAATTGATAACCGTACCGTGTCAAATAGAAAGCGTACCGGGGGATGGGGGGGGGGGAGTAACTGACAAATAAGCGTA
>WIPJ01000579.1:637311-650188 GCA_018155075.1 Cassiopea andromeda
ATACAAAGTTTATTCAATGCTTGAGTAACGATATCTTATTTGTCCAAGAATCTTAACAATAGCCTGTACACAATTGGTTATAGTAGTATCAATTTAAATGATTTTCTCAGACTATTTACATTTCGTTTTAGTTATTTACCAATAGCCTTCTTTTCATTCTAAATGTATTTCATTCTTTTCATTCTTGTTATATTTTTAATAGGTATGTGTATGGTCACATTTGGTCCTGCCCACCAAGCGAAGGTGATGATTACATCTTCCACTGCCATCCACCCGAGCAGAAAATCCCAAAGCATAAAAGACTTGTTGAATGGTATAAGAAGATGTTGGATAAGGCAATTGAAGATGGAGTTGTGTATGAATACAAGGCATGAATATTTTTGAAGATTTATTTGAAGATTTCTTCACCTATTAAAAGTTTCAATTGCTGTACCTAAATAGCAAGTTACCTTCAAAGTTTTTCTTAGGAAAGAGACAGTCTATCGTTGTCTAGGATAGGTGATCGAGATGTGTCTGTCATTCATTTGCTGGCTCTCTGATTTGATTTGTTTAAGTGTATGTAAATTGATTTGAATTGATGTCAAATATTGATAGGTAGCTCCTTCGTAATGATTCTTCAATTTTTGCACATAGTCTCATGCTGAGTGAATGCGAAGGAGCCGTAGGACAATATTAACGGAATTGATGTTTTTACAGGATATTCTAAAGCAAGCAACTGATGACGGTTTGCGAAGTGCTACCGAGTTGCCGTATTTTGACGGCGACTTTTGGCCTAACGCATTGGAAGACAGCATACGGGAGCTCGACCAAGAAGAAGAGGAACGCAGAAAGACTGAAGCAACGCAAGCAGCCCAAGCGGCAACTAACGAAGAACATGAAGATGAGGTCGGTTTAATAATGTTTAGAATCATCTATTATGCAATGAAGGCCTTCCCTTTTCCTTTGTAAAGGCAAGCAATTTATTAGATGAGAAAAGATCAATTCCCCATCAGCTTTCTATCCCAAAGGCTCACTGCCCTAGACGTAGGAACTAGGGGGCACAGGGGGCACGTGCCCTCCCCACTTTTCACAAATTTTTATATAAAGTGCCCCTTTGTAGGTTACATAGTTGTGCCTACTTTATATAAAGTGCCCTCTGATTGCATGTACCCCCTGCTTTTTGAATGCTTCTTACCCCCTTGTTCGCTACTCTTTGCCGGCCGATTGTCGGCTAAAAGTAGCTCCCGATATAGCATCGTTTTATCTATCATACACACCACCCAGGCCAGTACATAGCTGTTCAATAGTCACACAGTGGTTCATACACTATAATATGCCTGTTAAAGTACTCACTAATTTCGAGCCAGGGGGTACAAACCATCATTGCTACACTGCACTCTCTTTTGCCAGGTATTAATAGCATTTAGCAGCAAGTACCAGATCTTCCCCCGGCATACCAGACAGTAACACTTTTGAAAATGGGGGCTTGGGTATTGTTTTGAATGCAAGAAAATAGCAATCAACTTCATTCACCTTGTCAGCGGTTGAAGAAGAACTGGAGATAGTGGTGTAAAAATGCCAAATTGCATGGCCCATCATTGGGAGTTTTGATTGACTTTTTTATCTAACGTGATTTTGACAGCTCGGAATATGCAGAGTCCGTGCTACTCCTTAAGAACTCCGTAGATTTTGTTTTACGTTTTTAAGGGTGCTTAAAAACTCCTTAAATTCGTGCATTTTATAAGAAGACTCCTTTGCAACTCCTTATTTGTAAGCAATTCTTGGGGAGGGGGGATTGTCTTGGGGAGGGCGGATTGTCTTGGGGAGGGGGAGAAATGATCTGCCTTTATTGACGACACATGCAAAAACTACTTAGCAATTATCTTTTGGCCCTTAAGCATTCCTTAACATGTCCTTAACTTTCATCTACTCTCCAGAGCATGAATTCTGATATGTCATTTCAATAATTAGATGTAGAAATTCTTTTTGAAATTGCAATTATTAAAATTCTCATAAATGTTCTTGAAACAAGTGTCAAAGTTCTTTACCATTTATTTTTTATCGTAGTCAATCGCACGAGGCAACAAGAACAAAGGGAACAGTAAAAGGGCCACCAAGAAAGCGAACAAAAGTAAGAACAGCATTCGAAAAACGAACAAGAAATCTGCCGTTCTCCAAATGGGTGACTGTGATTTGTCACAACGACTCTTTTTGACAATGGAGAAATACAAAGAGGTCTTCTTCGTCATTCAATTTCATTCACCTGAAAAAGTAGCGACACTTGGAAAGATCGAGGAGGCCGATCCAATTATGTCATGCGACCTTATGGATGGAAGAGACGCGTTTCTTACTCTCGCGCGAGAGAAGCATTGGGAGTTCTCGAGTTTGAGACGAGCTAAATTTTCAACTATGGCAATGTTGGTTGAGCTACACAACCAGGGAACCGAGAGATTTGTTTATACCTGCAACATTTGCAAAAGGCATGTGGAGACTCGATTTCATTGCACTGAATGCGAGGTAGGAGATGCTCTTTTGGATTTTAGATTTTGTTTTGTTGGAGCTGTCCATTCTTTTTACTTAGACGATACAGAGTATATTTTAGAGACAGACGTACCCAGTTTGCTTTATGAATACTTTTCTAATGACAATGTTGAAGGGCCATTGTTTGGTTCGTCAACATTTTCATGACACGCAAAGGTAGTCTGCAAATTTAATATGATATATAAATCTTCCTCCATGAGAAAACTATCCCTGTTCTTTCTAGTTCCACCCTTTTTCTTCCCATATCCTCATTCTCTTCATTTCACTTCCTCTTTCTACTTTTCTTTCTGTCATCTCTCTCTTCTGTTCTCACTCCTGTTATCTCTCTCTCTCCCCACCACTTTTTCTTTCTTCCTCTCTCCTTCATCATATTAATATCTTCCTACTTCCCCTTTTCTTTAACATATCAAGCACAAGTTGTTTCCTTTTCCCCTCACCAGATAGTTGTTGTTTGCTTTATTTTGAGTAGGCTGTTATACGCAGTTTTTTTTCAGTTAATTTAGGCCCACTGTGCATGCCGCATCCAAGTATGGGACCCCTAGTTTAGTGCCCCTCCCGAAGGACGTCGGAGCGAACTGTTTCGGTCGTTCATCTGGAAGGCCGCCCATCCAGTTTCTGACCGCACACAGCCATGCTTATCTTCAGTTTAGCTAATGGACTGGCTGGGCCGCTTGGCCACTCACCCCGCTACAAGAGCATCCTTGCATACAAGAGCAAGAATAATATGTAGAGGCTAATTTGAAAACCTAGCAGTATTTAGCTCTTTGTGGTTTAAGATCAATTGTGTGGAGTAAATTTCAAAGCAAACCCATTGTTTTTGTTTCTAATAGGTGATTCTACTGTTGATGGCGTGTTTCACTTTTCACTGCTCTCATGACGTTATGCTAAGTTCATTTTAATTTTCAGGACTTTGATTTATGTGTGCCATGCTACAAGGAAAAGGGACATGAGCATAAGATGGAGAAACTTGGTCTTGATCTTGACGTCTCTGAGCAGAGCACCAACAAGAAAAAGGTTAATGAGCAGGAGCAAAGGCATCAGTCTATTCAACGCTGCATTCAGTCACTCGAACATTCAACTTATTGTGAGGATATGCACTGTGAGCTGCAAATTTGCCTGAAAATGAAGAAAGTTGTCGCCCACGCTATGCAGTGTAAACGGAAAACAAATGGTGGATGCCCCATATGTAAGCAGCTTATTGCTCTGTGCTGCTACCACGCCAAACATTGTACGAAAACTGATTGCAAGGTTCCTTACTGCGCCCACATCAAGCAGAAGTTGCGTCAGCAGCAGTTACAACAACAATTACAGCAAGCGAAGTTAATGAGGAGGCGTATTGCTGCTATGCAACAAAGAAAGCAGCAAGCACAACAACCCCCACCACAAGCACCTGTTCAACAACAACAGCAACATAGTATGCCACCTGTACCAGTCAATACAACACATATGCAGCAAAGCATGCCTCATCAAAAGCAGATACAGAGTCTGATGCCGATGCAACAACAAGCAGCCGTTGCACCAAGAGGAGCCATGGAAGCAGCAGTAAAAATATCTGCCTTAGCAGCTCGTCAGCAAGGCATGCATCAGAGTCCAATGCAGCAGATGCAAGTTTCCCAAGGGTTTAGAGCCAACCCTCAGCAAGCTTTCTCCCAGCAAGGACAGCTGCAGCAAGCAATGCAGGGTACCCCTCAGCCTCCTGTGATTGATAGATTACGTGTCCTGATGCAGCAACAGGCGCAGCAACAGGCGCAGCAACAGGCGCAGCAACAGCAGGCGCAACAGCAACAGCAAGCTCAGGTCCAGGCTCAAGCACAAGCTCAGGCACAAGCGCAAGCTCAGGCGCAAGCACAAGCACAAGCACAAGCGCAAGCGCAAGCACAGGCTCATTTGCAAGCACAGAATCAGCAACTGCCTACACAGATGCAGAACCCAATGCAAGCACAAATGTCAATGATGATGACGCAGCCGGGCCAAATGATGATGCAAGGACCCCCGTCTCAGACAATCAGTGGAATGCAACAAATGCAACAACAACAACAGCAAAATCCAAGGCAAGCAATTCAGCAGTTGATTGAAACTTTGAAAAATAAGCCCCAGCAAGCGTTTGATCTCCTGAAATCCAATTCGCATCTGATGGCGCTTTATGTACGTCATAAGCGATCACAGCAACAACAGCAGTTGCAGCAGCAACAACAGCAACAGCAGCAACAGCAGCAGCAGGCGTTTTTGCAGCAGCAACAGCAACGACAACAGATGATCAATAATGGTGGTGTAAACCTTGCAATGGGTCAGCAGGCCATGGGCCAGCATCCTTTGCCTGGCAACATCACAGAACACCATCTGAAGATACAAATGCTACGACAACAACAACTCCTACAGCAACAACAGCAGCAACAGCAGCAACAACATAATCAGCAACTTGCTCAGCGCCAATTATTACAACGTCAACTTTCAATGCCACAAGAGATGCCACCCCCAACAGGGAACATGATGGCTTCCTCAAGTCAACCCTCTCAAATGTTTGTCGGAAGGAACAGCTCGAACATCCCGGGGCAGATGATGCCCCCTCCAAATATGATGCCGCAAATATCAGGGCCTATTGGACAAATGCAAGGAAACATGCCGAACCAAATGACCGGACAAATTCCAAACCACATGGCCAGTCCAATGCAATCCCAGATGACCGGATCACAAATTAGCGGGCATCTACCCGGGCAAATGCCGGGCCAGTTAACCGGGCACATGTCGAGTCAATTACCTAATCGATCACCTCGTCCTGCTGCTTCACCCTCTAGTAATATCCCCACACCCTCCCCTCGACCGGTGACTCCGCTGACCAATTCGATTGCGTCACCACTCCACTCCTCTGCACAATCGCACCACACACCCTCGCCAGCACATGTGAATTCGATGGACACGACCTCAGCAACGGACAATTCGGCTATGATGCTTAGTAGTACGAACCAGGTGAGAACTATGCCATCTCTACCGAATCAAGTCGATACTGATATTTCGCATTCAAATTCTGATGATACCGACTCGAGTATGGCGCGTTTAACGCCTGAAGATTTATTGGAGAAATTTGTAGAACAGATGTGAAAATACATTTCTTTAGATAGTATAATTGCTGCTTACAGTAGTCACTCATGCACATTTCTTAAAAGTTTTCCCATCCGTGCAATAAATTTTTCAAAGATCTTTAGTGGATTGTTATGGTTTTGTAATCCTCGGATTAGATTCAACTTGAAAAGGCTCTATGCAGTTTCCGGGTGTTTCTTGTGTTATTTATTGTTTCGAAGAAACTACAGGCTGATTTATGACTTCTTAGAATTATTTGTGTTCACAGTAGAGTATCACTGTTTCGTAGGTATGTTAAGGTTTCACGTATACATTTTATCAGGAAATAATTAATTTTACCGCTAAGAAAATTATGATTTTAGGTAGCTATGTTGTCCAATTTTTAGTCTTTATTGATTAGTGAAGATTGAGCTTTGCTGCAACATGCAACCGCGAAGAAACCTTATTCTTTTATTATGGTTGTGCTTTGTTTCACCAAATGCCTTGCGAATTCAGCAGCACTGGGCTAATCATAATTTGAAATGTTTAGTTAAAATAGAAACAGATTGACAGCGCGGATTTACTAGACGTCAATTCCCCTTTGCATCTATAAATTTTGACAAAGAAATTTTATATGTATAGGTTTTTTCAATTATGAGTTTTTGCAATAGAATTGTGAGCTGACGCTATGCCTTATGCGAGTTAATGCATTTCGAGTATGGCCCCGAGTTAACACTACAGTAATTCATGCTATAAGTACTAAATAGGTTTTTGAGGAGTGCTACAGCTATGGGATAACCCTCCTTAATGGTAGGTCTTCCTCCTTAAGATAGATCCTCCTTAATGGTATATCCTCCTTAATGGTAGATCTTCCTTAATGGTAGATCTTCCTCCTTAATGCTCCAAGACGGCTTTTCACCGTTGTGTGTTTTCCTTCGCGTGAGAAGACACCAACCCTGTTTATACGATCTACTGATTTTGCTTCAATTAACATTTAATACTCTAGTTTTGTAGAGACAGCTGATTTTTCTCCGGTAGCATGCACTGTCGTCGAATGTAGCAGTGACGATAGTCATTATTTGGTTTGAGTGCTTACTGTAAGCCAGTATTGTAAATCTGTTATGTGGACATACTTTTAAACATGATTATTGTATCATTATTATTATTATTGCGCTATCGTAATGTGGACTTAAGAGCGAATGCTAAGAGTGTCTTCGAGGCATTACGAAAATGTTTAGTTTACACTATATTTACGATAATAGAATGATGAGATTTTTTGTATCTAAACTTTGTTTCCTATAACATATTATTGATATGAGTAGACCCATGTGTTGTATAGTTTCATGAATGATTGCTTTCACTCGTTCTTACAGTTTTCTGGTCGACCAGCATGAGAATCAATGATACTTTTTCAACTAAAATGGTCTATAATTATCTGTAGTTTTAGAAAATTGAAATTAGTGCCTTCTTAGTGTAGCTCGTTTTTTGAGATTTATTAAGTGCACATTTGAATTTTATCGAAGTAAATGTGTCGATTTTCGCTTGCTACAATGGCCTACTTCTAATTATCAAGATAGTTGTTTATCTTGCGCTATCAGTATGTACCTAGCATACCGTGAGGGCCTCCAAGGGGTTATAGGGAACAGGAGAACCTGCTGTTTTTGTTACTGGGACATGAGATCATTAGCAGATTTTTTTAGGAAACTAGAGATCAAAGTACCGCTTTAAAACACTGGGATGCAACTCCACATTGCTTTTTTGGGAACATTAAAAACAATTTGGGCTAGTAAGGGAGATGTTGGAAATTTTTCTCAAACTCAAACTGTCAAACTCAAATTCACAGTGGGCCAAAATTAAGCAGTGAAGTAAAGTTACGGGCCAGACAAAATATGTATTGAAAAATTAACTGTAACTCATGTGTAATGCTGAGACGTTAATTTTTCTTAAATACAGAATCTGGAACAACTAAATTATGGTATCATTACAAGCACATAATAATTTGTAAAATATAGTACAAACCGCGGACCAACTCTAATATACATTTGATATGATCTCGCGGGCCAATTACGATTACATTTCGGACCAAATTTGGCTTGCGGGCCTGAGTTTGACACGTGTTGTAGGTAATTTGTGTTCGTTCATTAATCTAAACGAACCATAGCGTTATCTGTGAATTTGTAAGTGTCAAACTCACCAAAGAATTCAAGTGTTCATAAAACTTATAAAAATATGCCAAAAAGAAATTAGAGTTAGCAAATTCCGCAGCGTGAGATCTGGAGTGAAATTGAAATGAATGCCGTTGAAAAAATTGCGTCATTTGTGCGACACTTGTAGCTCTGAATATAGATAGATATTGTAAGCGCTTTATCTAGCCCTGGTGGCTTATTAAGTTTAATTGCTAGTGGAGGTGTATTGGAGATTTATATATGATAAAGCTCAACAAAATTAAGGTGTCATGTCTACATAGGCATCGAGAGGGACAAGGAGGGAGACAACTTGTTTCAAGGCCTTGAGGTCAAGGGTCCTCTTGATTCCAATTCTGGAAGGTCTGGGAATCCCATAAAGTAGCACCAGCAGTAATATTACGAAGTTGATTTCTAGACCCTCAAATCTTTCTGCTTGCCTATTATGCCTTGGGGCTTCGGAAATCTCCTGTTGGAACTGCTTCTTTACCATACTTTGGCTATTTTCAGAATACCCCTGCCCCACTAAGGTCTTTGAAATATTGCATGTTGTTTCAAACTATCACCGTCGGCAACTACCTGCACGCATGCGCAGTGGTTTAAAGTTGGCGCGTCAACAGGACATTTTTGCACCAAACCATACGAAGGTGAATGAAATTACAGAAACAGCAATTTTGCGTCGCTTTATTAAAGCAATACCTTTAATTTTTGATTGAATAGCTTGTTACAGCTATCAAAAGCCGCTTCAACCAAAAGGTTTTAGTCATTATCGCGTTACTGTTGTTGCTAGGTAAAGTGTGTGTATGTAAATACTGGTAGGTTTTAGAGTTAGGCCAATTTGATACCCAAAGTTCCCTGTTCCTGCTTATAGTTGTTAAAGTGGAAAAGCGCATGAAGGCAAAAGCTACAATAGTGCAAGATGTAAGAAGGTAAAGTTCCGTGGCGGTCTTTTTGGGAAATGACGCAGTAGAAGATATTATCACATTGTCCTGTGCATAACTGAAAATTTGACGATAATGGCAGTTTATTTCGATTATCAAATTAAATCACCAACAGTTGCAAAACATACAGTGATTTCATGTCACTGCCAATACCCATTGGTTGCTGTTGGATCTATAAATGAGCCTGATGCCGGTGGAGCAGTCACATTATATTTGGATGAGGTATCTATTAAATTTATACATGCACATGAACTTCATGAAATATGCCTCAAATAGAAGTTGCTGTAGTATGTTTCTCCTTCACTGGATAGCACTACCTCAGTCCCACTACATTAAGAATTGATAAATATAGCATCATGATGCACATATTTTTACATATTCAATGTATAAATTATGTCAGGAAGGGAAACATATAGAGGTGGCAAATTGAATTATATTACTTTAGATGTTGTGGAAATAATCTGCTCTCCTGATGAATTTTTGCACTCTGATAGGGGGAATTTTTAGAGGATTCAATCATACAAAGATCGACACATGTGAAATCATTAGATTGGCACCCATCTAGAAAGATCTTGGCTGCTGGCTGGGAAAATGGGGAAGTTGTCATTTGGAATGAAAATGATCATGAATTGCATGAGACTGCCATGCACCATAAAGTAGAAGTTAACATTATACAGTGGAATCCATCTGGCTCGCGACTGGCAACTGCAGATTCGGTATAATATTTGACAACTCATGTTCTATATTGTTGACACTGTGTATATGTTTCTATGTTCTATGTTGTTGATATTATATATATATATATATATATATATATATATATATATATATATATATATATATATATATATATATATATATATATAATACATTCTGCGTTAAGTGGAAATCCTGATAAACAGAAGGGCCAATTTTTCAAACACATAGTGAAGTAGGCTTAGGTAGTGGGGTAGTGACAGTGTCACTATCAAGGAGATCATAAGGTGCCTATACCTCCACGATCCTGGGGTAGCTCCTTATGCAAGTGTGAGTAACTCCTCAGCTCCCCATATCAGGGTTACGAGGAAGTTACTGGGAGTAGGGCAATGGATATAAGTGTTAAGTGCAACACGTGTTAGATGCTTGGTGGATGATCAACCTTGTTTTGACAATGGCAAGGATCAAACAACTTAGCAAGCTAGGTACTGCTGTGGCAGAGAACTGGGGGACCTCACCACTAAGTTACCCAAGAATAACCATGGTAAACCAACTAATGAATCAGGATAATGGTGTTAAGGGAACACTTTCCAATAGAGGGTGTTCCTCGTCCAGTAGGGTGTTTCATGTGCAACAGGTGGACCCAGATCATCAGTGAGTGATTATTAGCAACAGAGCTGTGTTAAAAAAAGCAACATGGAACATTAGAGCTCTTTTTCAGAAATGCAAATTAGCTAGTGTACAGCAAGAGATGAATCGTTTAAGAATTGATATTTTAGGACTAATAGAAATCAGGTGTAAAGGTGGGGGTAGGATCAACAGTGAAAACAGAACTATAATTTTCTCTGGAAGAAATTGTCATTCAAGAGGTGTCGGTGTTATTTTAAATAAAGTGGTATCTGCAGCATTGATAGGGTATTGGTCAATATCTGACAGAGTTATGGTAGTAAAGATAAGAGGACATATATTTAACATATACATTATACAGGTTTATGCACCAACAGCAGACAGTTCATAGGAAGATATTGTATATGTCTATGATCAATTAAATTGAGCAGACACAATTTTGGTAATTATGGGTGATTTTAATGCTAAGGTTGGCAAAAGAAGTTATGACTATATTGTAGGATCATATGGATTAGGTGAAAGAAATGAGAGGGGTGTTAAGCTGATTGAGTGGTGTACAGAAAATAATCAAATGATAATGAATACTTGGTTTCAACACCATCCAAGGAGATTGTGGACTTGAAAAAGTCCAGGAGAAAATGTAAAGAATCAAATTGATTATGTTACAATCAGTAAAAGGCATAGGAGTGCTGTCAGACAAATCAAATGTTATCCAGGAGCAGACTGGCAGTGACCATTCTCTTTTAGCTTTCTGGATGAAAATAAGATTGAAAAAGTTGAAAAAGCATAAGGAAGCATGGAAATATGATTTTAACTTAGTATTTAGCAGTAAAGAGGTTCAAGATAGCTACAATGTAGCAGTAAGAAATATATTTGAGCTCGTGCAAGAAGTAGATGATATAAAAGTCTATTGACAACAAGTTAGAGATATAATAAAAGAAACAGCGACAGAAATAAGTCCTAGAAAATAACAGAAGTGAGAACAGAAATGGAGGACAGTGGAGATTTTGAGTCTAATGGATGACAGAAGAATGGTCAAATAATGCCAAGATGCAGCAAAATATAAAGAAAAAGATAGATTAATATTGAAGAAGTGCATTCAAGCAAAAGAGGAATGAAAGGTGTGAGGAGATGGAGGTATTATCAAAGAAAAATCCATAACTCATGCATGAAAAGGTTGAAAGTTTGTCAAAGCTTAAGAAATGCAGTTCAAATGAATGTGTAAAAGGAAAAGATGATAGTATTATTATTGATAGAAAGGAAATAATTACTAGATGGGAGGAGTATATAAGAGAATTATAGGATGATGAGTGTAGACAGGTACAATTGGAAATTTGTAAAAACATGGATGGACCACCAATCTTGGAGAGTGAAATCAAACATGCCATTAAGAGAATGAAATAAGGAAAGCTCCTGGGTTAGATGGAATATCTGTTGAGATGATTACTGCACTTGAAGAAGTTGGTATTGAACAACTAACAAAGCTTGCAGACAAAGTTTTTGATGCAGGAACATTTCCGGAGGATTTATCAAAATCCATATTTATTTCACTGCCAAAAACTAATGGAGCTACAGAATGTTAGTTACATCACACAATTAGTTTAATGAGTCATGTTACAAAATTTTACTTAGAGTTATTTTACTAAGATCAAGGAGTGCAGTTAGGAAATTTCAGAGGAACAGTATGGCTTTATGGATGACAGGGGACTCAAAATGCTATTTTTGTTCTGAGATTAATGGCTGAAAGGGCAATTGAAATGCAGAAAGATTTATATATTAGTTTAAGCTGATGTTGAATGATTTAGATATTGCTGGGAAGGATTTAAGGTTTATACAAAATCTGTACTGGTGGCAACAAGCAGCAATACAGATAGGCAGTGATTTATGTAGCTATATTGAGATCAAGCATGGAGTTAGGTAAGGATGTGTACAATCCCTGGATCTGTTTTTGTTATATAGTGAGGTTGCTGTGAGAGAAGTAAGAGACATGGAAGGTATTAAAGTAAATGGGGAGAACATAAATAATATCAGGTATGCCAATGATGCAGTGCTTATAGCAGATTCAGAAAGTAAATTACAGGATATGGATAAAACTGTGACTGAAAGTGAGAAGTTAGGATTATCATTGAGTGTTAAGAAAACTTATTGCATGGTTATATCAAAAAAGAAGGAGACTTCTAAGTGCCAGTTAATAGTGAATGGGAAAGTGATAAAGCAAGTAAAACAGTTTAGGTACTTAGGTAGTATTCTTACAAGTGATGGTAGATGTGACACCAAAATAAAAAGGAGGATCAGAATGGCAATGAATGCTTTCAAGGATCTAGCAAATGTTTTGACAAACAGAAAGATCAAGTTAGATACAAGAAAGAGAATATTAACTCTTATGTGTGGTCAATTCTTTTATATGGTTGCAAAACATGGATGAAAACCATGAAATGAAAGAGAAATTAAAATCCTTAGAATTATGGTTTTTCAGGCATATGCTAAAAGTATCATGGTTAGATAGGCAAAGCAATGAAATTGTTTTAGACAGACTTGGAGCACATAGAAGTGTGATCAATGTAATTAAAGAGAGGCAAATGTCTTTTTTGGCCACATACAGAAAAGGAAAGCTTGAAACTTTAGTTAGCACAAGAAAAATTGAGGGGAAGAGAGCTCGTGGCAGACAGAGACAAGGCTTTATGGCTAGCATGGAGAGAAGAATGGGTCAACTTTGGTCAGGAAATGTAATCATCCAACATACCAAGGAAAGAGACATTTAGGGGTCCATGATCATTGACATCGATAGGCAGGACACTTAGATAGATAGATAGATAGATAGATAGATAGATAGATAGATAGATAGATAGATAG
>WIPJ01000585.1:0-11358 GCA_018155075.1 Cassiopea andromeda
ATATATATATATATATACATATATTTATATTTATATATTTATATATATAATTCGAATAAAGACAACTATACTTTTGATTTTAAGTTAGAAAGCAATCGAATAAAAACGATAATGCTTTTAATTTTCCAAAACATGTTTCCGATTAATGATCAATACATTATCAGTTGGTGAATAAAATAAATCTATAGAACTCAGTTATAAAGGGTACACTCTATCAATCGAATAGGAATATATAAATCGTAAAAAGGAATTAAGCTAACGAAAAAATAACGAAACGGTAAACAATGAGAGCTAAACATTTAACGAAATATGATTTTATTTATATATATATATACTTTTGATTGTACAATATTTCGATTCATCATCCATCATCGGTTGCTAATACAATATAAGGATATAATTGTTAGATCAGCTATATCTATATACATTTCATATACGAAAAAGAACGAGAACCTCTATAAAGAAAATAGGTGGGAGGCGATTAAAAGTTTAATAGAACCTCAAAATGCTGAACCTGTGTATTTACAAAAGGGATATACGTGTGAAAAAGTAAAGATTAAACTTGAGGGCGTAAAACCAGTTCCTTGTACTGCCGGTTGTTGCTGATAGCAGTTCACGTAACCTTTCTCGAACGTTTGATAAATGTCTCGGTAGTATGTTCCTACAAAACTTTGAGACATCTCTCAGATGCTTTGAAAGGTTGCGTACCAGGGAATTTTTCAATGATTTGGTTACTGGTTGGGCATGTGAGAAATGAGCACTGTAGGTAAATGCAGAATCTATAGATTTACATTTATATAAGCATACAAATATAAGGAAAGAATAAAGAGGTCACTGAATAAAAAATACACTTAGGTGAAGGAGCAAACATGCTCGACTGTTGGGGCAATAATAGGGGCTGGTGGGTGAATCTCCCCACAACTTTACATGATAAAAATGCCCTGTTGCATGCTTTGTTATCAGCAGAAGCCTTCAGTACAACAAACTAGCTGTAGCCTTTAAGGTATACCTTTAATATAGTAAATTGACCCCCAGCTTCAAGATTTAATGTTATAAGAATTTAGCGCCAGCAGTAGACAAGGATTTATGAATCAAAATAGAACCGCTCACATGTGGACATACATTCCAGAAGATTGTTGACATATATGCTTGTGTATATGCCAGTAAGACCTGGCTTTATTTTTATTGTAAGAAACCACACTTAAGAACCTGTAGAAACTACACGTAGAAAGGCAAAAAAGAAATGGTTTTCGTTCACTGCAGTCAAATTCATGTGACTTTGCATTATCCATATAGCAAGTCCTACATAAAGGGAATTCAGCTTTATGGAAGGGGAAAGTTCTCGCCGTTAATTCTTTTCTTCAATTTCTGCTGAATGTGCAAATACAAAGTTCTTGTCGCCAGCGGTAGACAAGGATTTATGAATCAGAATAGAACCGATCACATGTGGACATACATTCCAGAAGCTTGTGGATATACATACTTGTGTATATGCCAGTAAGACCTCCGATATGTTTTCCCAAAGACGGGCTAGAGTTCCCCAGTAGAGGGGCTGCAGCCACCTACCACTGTATGGCGACACTCTTGGATATGATATAGGAATGCTTTGCTAGAATCTAAGTTGAATGCAATGAATGCGAGCTTTGAGAAGATTTTCCAGAAACAAAGACAAAGCTATTTTAGCTATGATTCTATTTTCACTGTATTGTGACATGAGAACGAAGAAATTGCGTATGCAAAGCTGACGTAGGCCTAGATTTATATCACATGCAAAACTCGCAGAAATCTCCGGAACTACGTTAATGGGTTCATTTTTTTTGTAAGAAACCACAGTTAAGAACCTGTAGAAACTACACGTAGAAAGGCAAAAAAGAACTGGTTTTCGCTCACTGCAGTCAAATTCGTATGACTTTGCATTATCCATATAGCAAGTGTTACATAAAGGGGTTTCAGCATTATAGAAGGGGAAAAGTTCTCGCCGTTAATTCTTTTCTTCAATCTCTGCTAAATGTGCACATACAAAGTTATTACGGGACTTATCGTTCTACTTTGTGATCTATGGAAGCCCAAAATTAGGAACTTTAAGAATTATGGAGCCAGGCTCCTTACATCAAAGCAGGTTGAGGGATTTCCAATATTGAAATATAAATATATGTAGTTTCTTTACACATCTCAATACGTTTCTAGCAGTAGTTTCCTCATCAACAGTGAAGGGCACTTAGACATCATTGAGAAGGGAAAGGTTGCAGGTTATTGCTTCCCGGTGAACCATAATTTATGAAACTTTCTCTCTTCAAAGATGAAATAACTACAGGGTGAACGTCCCATCGCTCCCTTTAACAAGTTAGGAATCTAAAGTGAAAGTATTCAAATTGTTCCTTCGGTCCTGGTTGAGAATCATTATGATGTATAATGTCAGAATTCTACATTGTAAGATAAATTCATGGGCAAAAAAATTGCAATCATTAAAACATGTCAAATTTATAGCCTCTAACATTAATAACAACGTTATTTGACTTTACACTAACATTATTTAAAAACTCCAATAAGTACAATCAAGGATTTACCTCTTAATATGCAAAAGCAGCAATCAAACTAAACCACGTCACGCAACGCTAACTGCAAGATTAAATTTTCAAATACATCAATTGCCTTTGTAACTGGTATATATAGGCTTATCACACTCTCTGATCCGAGGATTTCAATAGATGTGAAATTCGCCCAGCAGACACTGTCACTCCTATACTTTCACATCATAGAGGTCTGTGCTCACTACATTAAGTGTATTTGTACATGACTCCTCAACAAACAATCATAGCAACCGCAAATATGTCACCAGCGGGCTCTATTGAACCGTACTTTCAATCGAACCGTATTTTTCATAACCTAACGCGTTTTATTTCGCTACCACTCACATTTACATACGGTTGCGTAGACCATAAAAGCATTGTGTATTGTATTTGCATATTATGATCCTGTGGTAAACATGAATCGAATAATATTATTTTAATTCATACCTATATCCAACCATTTGTTTATCGCACTTTAGAGGTACCTTGCTATAATGAACCTAAAGTTGATTTACATAGGATAATTACTTGTCATACAAAAAATGATCTTTCGCCTCTTTAACTTTCGTTAATCGTGAATCCTTTGGAAAAGTTGCTAGAAAAATAGCAAATAAACCTCATGATACCCTGCTAATGCACATTTAGCATAAAATATGAAGAGCTTAGTTGCTCTGAGAGGCATTGCAATCACTTAGAGATTACTTTTACGTTTTAGATACAGTAGTCTCCCGCATATAAGATACAGAAATTAAATAAACAAGAACCTATGGCTCGCGAGCAAGATTTGACTCTTTTGATGAGTGGAACTGGCTCTCTGGCTCACAGAAAAATCGTACCTGACATTTTCAATTCGCTAAAGACCATGCTTTATTTAAAATAATACATGCATTTGGTCGTATTTACTGTTTACAAACTAATATGTAGCTCTCATGGAATTGCATTTTGCAATAAAAGGGTTTATACAGTACTACTGAGCTGAACAATGGTATGACATGATTTTCTGATAAGAAACTTTTCCCTGATCTGCAGTTAATGTTTTCTTTTATAAGAAACACACCAGGCCTGAAAAGGCTGTTTCTTATGTGTGGGGCACTAATGTTTTGCCAGAGTGCTTTTTGAAAAAATACACTGAAGAACTTCACCTCCTCCATTGTCAATAAAACAAATCACAATGCCAACGCGTAAGAGTTCCTGTTAAGTCTCTGGCAATGTTACTCTAGCAATTCATTCAATCAAATAGTTGAATAGGACATAATTTCATGCTCTTAAGGCTGAACACAGGCCTTAGGGACCGGTCATTAATTGCAACCAGGTTGGAACCGAAGATTATATTGTTATGTAAAGAAAATTTTTCGGTGGGCAAAGATTCCGTAATAAGAAATTAGACAAAGCAAAGGGTGGGCAAAAATGTCAAATGGTGCTTTAAGATGCATGACCCTGGCCAAAAACATTTCTTCATCAGATTGTTCTTCTTATGAGCCATGACAATTATTCAAATCTCTCTCAGAGGGTTTTGACTCTATAAATTTTGACACTTTAAATGGGTGGGTATTAAATTTTTGAATATTGTAGAAATATGGGTGGGAAATATTTTGCAATCATAACCCTCTTCCCTTGGGTACTACCCCCTTTGCAAATAATGCACATTTTTACAATGGCAAATCCTAGAAGCACTACAATCATACTTATTTTACTTTATTGTTTTGAATAATTTCCTTCTGAGTCCGTCCCAGTTCTTCTCTTTACAGATAGTTGGAATAGGGCGGACTGTAGGATGCAAAAGCTATGCAGAGCCCTTCGCTAATGAAGCAACACGATGTACTGAATTCTCAAATGGAATATGACCAAGCAGGTGATTAAAATGTGCTGAAGCATGTCACAACTTGCTTTAAAAAGTAAAAATTTTTTGTCTTTTCAGTATAAGTTTTTTATACTACGGCTTATAAAAGGAGTGCTTGTCTCTCAGCTTCAACGTTAAGAAATAAATCTTCTAATCTTTCACAGTTTTTATGGGGACGGCAGGAGCATTATAGACAGGCGGGAAACAGGTAAATTTTCCGATGGGCTTCCTTTAAGCTGAATTTTTGTCACCAAATGGGCCACCATTAACTAGAAAACATTCTCCCATTAAATCCACACAACGCTCCTGAGGGACACACGCCCAATATATCATATCTAACGTTTTTAAGCCAACAAAGAGTGAAGCACGAATTGATGATCTGCTACTAATGCTCAAAATTTGTTACTAAAATTAGAGCTTCCCATTATGATCGGATTTTTGTTCTCAAAAGAGCACGGTGCTCTTTTGCAGTTTAGGGAAATGTCCTAAATTATGAAGTAGAGGGAGGTGGACAGTTTAGGGAACTGTCGTAAATTATAATACAGGGCTTCTAAGGATAGCAGCTTAGATATTGTAGCTGATTGAATGACCCTGTATAAAGAATGTATTATTATTATGTAGTAGAGGGAGGTGGACAGGATTCAACAGGGTCGCGGAGGGGATCATGTCATCAATACTTCTGAGGGAGATGCTGAGTTAAAAATCATTGCTGATTTATTAGGTGGGAGCTTATTCGATGATTTACAGTCATATCCCTCCCACATTGGCCTGCTTCGTACTGTATGACCATCCCCTTCGAGAGCTGTACATTCATAATTGCGAGGATACTCCTCAGCTTATGCACCTTGCTTGCTTTTCATGACACTTTCTAGGTCCTTGAATAAGATACCATGTTGAATGCAATAGCTTTGCCTATCACGTACTTTAATGTTGCATTGAAAAGTCATTCAAATGCGGATTCGGAAATCCAATCCAATTTAGATGAAATGTTTCGGTTCGTTAGCGATGAGCTTTTGTTAAAAATCCCTTTTTGGTTTGTGGGGCATTCCTTTGTCTAGATGATTCCTTTGCTCAGCGTACCTTATCAAATCAGTTGTTCGATAAGGACCACCAACGTACACCAATACAGTGTATGGGTCTCCTGAAACTTAAAGCCTCACAAGAGTGGTATTTCTTAAGTTATCTTGCTGCATGTCCTGCAGAACATATTTCTAAGGGGCGTGTGTGCATGCAAAATCAAAGAATAAAATCTAAGATAACCGTATATTGGTACAAAAGTTGTTGAAAAAATTTCTTTGCTTGAAGAAAT
This sequence comes from Cassiopea andromeda, assembly GCA_018155075.1. Classification (NCBI taxonomy): domain Eukaryota; kingdom Metazoa; phylum Cnidaria; class Scyphozoa; order Rhizostomeae; family Cassiopeidae; genus Cassiopea; species Cassiopea andromeda. The sequence goes on from WIPJ01000585.1 coordinate 5,720, forward strand.
TAAACCTCTTGAAATCAAAATACAAAGTCCGCAGTTTCCAATGCGTAGGAGTAGCTGATGAGTCATCTGGCATTGTTACTCTAGTATTCCTCAAATCAAAAAGTTTGGTATCAGGAACATCATCTAATACTCAGTGGCAAGAAAGGAACAATTTTTAGTTCAAAACCCCCTTTTACATGTAAAGTTTATCCCGAACAAGTAGAGGTGAGCGTGTCAGCCTCTCTCCTCCTCCACATCTCAATAGCAATTTACAGAGAATGATCATAGCTGAACGTTAACGACCACAATGCCAAGGTTTTCAGATGTCATTTCCATTTAGTCAAAGTAGCACAGAGAATTCAATCAGTAAAGCAGAACACTCCAAATTCTAGAATAAACATCTTTCGCTTCACGTCAGGATATTTCGTCATTTGCAGTTGGCAATGGAATTATGAGTTGAATGGATTGTATACGAGTTTCTGCTTGGATAATAAGATGCAATCAATGAGATGGATGCACTTCAATGCATGCCTCAACATGTTCACTTCCAAATGATTTACTTCCACAATCAAACGACTGCCCCGAGCAAAACTAAAATATCCGGCCTTAGTTAGAGACTTTGCGATTTTTATTGTCACCAACATGCTGCACAACTCCAAAGTTTTGTTCCTTCTCTTCCGAAATCTGTGAAGGTGGATTATTCGAGCTTGTAAACTGGGATCCAGAGGTGCATATTGGTGGAAGTGGCTGTAACTTCGGTAATCTGAATAAGGTCTCTATCTTCCATCGCTTTTCGTTCCTTTTTCTTCTGGCATTATCGAACAGTGCTTGCAGATCTTCAGCGCTCCTAGAATACGTTCTTGATTTGCGTATTCTTCCTGTCATCTCCAGTGACTCAGAATCAGCCTCTTGGTTAGATTCATCGTTCTGACAGGTGTCAATGCTCCTACCCCTCTCCAATATCGCGCCTCGTGCAAATTGGTTATCCTTACGCAGGCTTTCTTTTGATTTTGACAGGGGTTTGCGTCGACCGAAAATCTTTTCTTCTTCCTTTCTGCGCAACTGAAGAACTGCCTGCCGCTTCTTTAAGTCATCAAATAGTTTTTTCTTCTGCGCATCTTGCTGACGTAGGAATCTGTTATAGTCATAGCATAGCTTATTAGTACACTGCTTCATACTGCTCAAATACGTGTTGTTTCGAACTTCCATTGCGCGCTGCCATGACTTCGATAAGTTCCAAATATCCTCTTTGCTCTCCATCCACAATGCAAGAAAAACAAACGTAACAATTTAAACTTCTGCAAAAGTAACAAAATATTGCCTACCAGGACCGTATAGATACTACACTGAAATAATACAGTAATGCTGGCAGATCAGATACAGGACCGTATCGATACTACTATCAAAGAATACAGTAGTACTGGAAGATCAGGTGCAGATCATGCTATAAGGAGATATCTGGCAATACGTATCGCTATTAAACTTTTTATAACTCTCAAATTTGTCAATTGCAAATGCGACATCCAAGATTTACGACTACCATACAATTACTGTGAACAACAAGATTGCATCAACTAAACAGCACTGCTGTTGTGAAAACTCCTACTTCAGTGTCTGGCTATTGAAATTAGTGCATTTGCAAAGACACTTCACCAATCATTAATGCAAAAATTGGCGCCTTTGAATAATCTACATTTCGTAATGATGTGATAATGAAGCAAAGTTGAGAATACTCAGTAACTAAGAGTATTGAAAAGTGACAGGGCAGTCACAGAAAATGAACTATTTGTATTTCTCCATTGAAATAACAAGAAGCATGAGTTGCGTCTCTGCAGACAAAACTCCCACTTATGCTGTCTCCCTTGGATTGCACACAGAACTAAATAATTACGCAAGTGTGGCATCACAAATTGTCGACTTGTGGAATACAGGTTTTTCATTTGTGAGAAAGTAGTACTAGACTGCTAAAAAAGTTAAGAATGTTCAGTACTGGATTTTTGAGACCTAAGAAAGCTTGTTAGTGTGCATATATTTAAAATTTGATTTATCTGTGTATAAAATATCATTTTGGGGAGGGCCACTTATTACTTGTGGGGGGTGGGAGGTGGGGGTGGAAGACATTATCGTATATTGGATGAAGTTTGCCCCCGCTCAGATTTATGTAAACATTTTGGTACCCCCTTCAGGACATCAAAAGAAACTCCATACTCTTTCTTGCAAAATGCTCTTTATTTTTCAGCCCCCTCCCTCTGAGCGCGTAAAATATTGGTCCCCCTCCTAGATGTCTTCCAGCCCCCCTGCTGGAACAATTAATGACCGGCCCCTTACACTAGGTTGTCTGTCCTCTACCAGTTTAACTTCTATTATTTAATACGAGTTATTATCATAACAGGTGTAGATGGAGCCACTCACTTTTTTTGACGTGCATGTGCAGTAAATTGGAACTCAGAAAATTTGCTAATAAATTCTTAAGAAAATTTTGATACTGGAATTGTGAACAAATTAAGAACGTTTCAGTACAAGGCCAAATGAACTACTTTATAAAATAAAAAACATGTATTGTTCTCTATTTCTATTCTGAAAAACTTAAGAAACATACATTTTCGTTGAATCATACAAAAATGATAGAGGTATGACCAACTGAAATTTTCGTTAGCTTTGCATCTGATTCAGAAAGATAGAAAACAAGGTAAAGGCAGTAGTTTTCCAACTCTTGTCATCAAATTTTCATACATTTTCCTCTAAAATGCACACGCAAAACATCGGAACACAAAAATTCTTGCTCAGAAAATTGCAAAAACAATTTGATCCTGGAATCATGTAAAAGTGTAAGGCGTTTTAATTGTGCATTGTAGACGGGGGAGGAAGGAGATAAGAGGCCAAAGCAAAAGCTTTTAAGGATCCATGAGTAAAGGTTAGACACCACTGATCTATAATTATTGGTGGTATTAGGGGGTATGGGGTCATGGCCCCAGGCCCCGCGCTTTTGATCACCCAGAAGGGGTCCCACACCTGAGACAAAACTGAAAGGAAATCACAGGAAAACATGTAAATACACTCGGTAAATCTGACAACAAATACTAATAGGAAAATACAAAGCACAACCTTGAGGCATAACAATTTTAAAGAAAAAAGAACTTGAAGATTAATCTTGGTTAGCAAAAAATTTTCAAACAAGGGCCCCACAGATGATTTCGACGCCGGGCCCCGTGATCTCTATAACCGGCACTGTCTATAATGTATTTTGTAGAAAAAACAGCCAACAGAATAGTCCTGATTTATTTGACTCTTAGTTGCTGCTGTCCTTGTTACTTTGCTAGCATTGTGCTAATTTGACATGGCTACATTAACTTTGTCTTTATTGCGAACTTCTCCGTTATACACTAACTTCATATCCTGTAAAATTTCAACTTACACCCTTTGTTATTAGAACATGAGCCTGAAATTTGCTGGAAAATTAAGAACACATTAGGAACGAGGCTGAAGCTGAAGAGCTTTTGCAAAATATGTTGTTGGACAACGATGCATAAGCTTTTGATTAACTTATGGATATAAATGCTCTTTCGTTGTTGGGCTGAGAAAAATTGACAGACTTGCTACTGATCTATCATCTTTGATTTTCGTGAAATAATCCCCCCCTAACGAAACTTGATACTGTGCTTAAATTTTCTATTTATAATTCTTTACAAACCTTTCTCAGTAAAAAACATTGATATGCAGGAAAGACCATCTCGGACGTTACATTTAGCTAATGGACTCAATCAATCAAAATATACAATCTTATCTTGAATAATGTCTTTCCGTGTATTTCTAGGTTGCTTACATCCTACTAATTTAAGAGCAAATTTAGAAAAACTCAGCATCACAATTTCGGAAAAAGCAAGAACAGCCAGCCTGAACCTCAACTTTACTGGTTCTTACGAAAAAAAGAGTGAAGTGGAGTTTGAAAAAATGTATATGGACCTCTAACTAATTGCACTTTACAGCATTCCTCAAAGTAACTAAAATGGTTCCTAAAATGCAAAGCTAATGAATTTATCAACATAATCCTCATTGACCTTCTATTTTTCGTAACGATAGTTGGTCAATTGGTAAAAACACCCCCCCCGCCAACAGAAGGTGCCACGGCATATCACTGTATAATCCAAGCATTCCACAATGCAATAATTCCCATACCACCACCTTCAGCTTGTCATTTCTCCTCGTCGTGTCGCAGACTGCAAAATATACATTTACCAAGGTAGCTAGCAAATAGATTTTACTACCCATCTCTGGTTATATCATCACAAACCACTAGAAATCCATTGTGACTTTATCTCCTTGCTTTTATCATGTTTTCTGCAATATCATTCGATGAGTTTCGTCCACAAATATCTTCAATCTGCCCTGAAGAACGTCAATACATTCTTTATATATAATTGAGTTTAAACTAAAATGAGACCTTCCTATCGGCAAACAGTGTCTATAACCTAAGGAAATAGAATGCTTTCTCGCTGAATTTAATGAAAACAGTCCGCACTTTCGAGGAGGTGGTACACCAGTTACAACGGGCATAAAATGAGCCCACTACTTTCAGTAGTAAAAAATCCCAGTTGCTAGCACTTGCAGTGAAAGTTGATGCACTTTGTACATAGCGGAAATAAATGATAAAAATAGTTAACATTATCAAGACAACATTTCGTACTACATGCTCTTTTATAAGTAACGTGTTTATAAGTAATATGAGGCTGAAATTAGGCAGAAATTAAGAAACATTTAAGAAAAAATAGGCAGGCTGAGTTTCAAATAATAACTAGTAAGTTCAAATAGAAAATTTTGATCAAACTAGCAAGAAAATAGAATTAACATCCATTGCATGTCTCACAAAACCTGAATTTCTCTTGCATCACAATAGCCTAACCAGGGTTGTTGTTGTCATTGGAAGTCTTTAAATTTAAGAAACATTTTAAGCTAGATTTGAAGAAATATTAAGAAACATCCAACTGAAGCCAGAGCTTGTTCCTTATAAAAAAAATCGTGTATATTTGTAAGTTAATAACAAAATTCCTGTTTTCTTTCAAGTGTTGCTCGGTGAACCATTGATCGTGAATGATATACATAAAAGCAGACATTCCAGTGACCTTCAAAGCTATGCTCTTTTTATAAGATTAAACCTTATAAGAATATTGAGGCTCACAATCGTTGAAATTTAAGAACAATACGAGGCTCAAGCTTCATCAATACATAAGCATTTTCGTACCCTAGCTATATTACTGCTTTCTAATGCACTTTTGCATTATCGATAAAAGCCAATCTTCGCTTTGTTTTATGATGTAGTAAAAATCAAAAAAGATTGGAATGTATTGCTTAAATTTTTAGGCGAAATTAAATATTTAGTACTTAAGAATAATTTAAGAGTAATTCTGGGCTCAAAACTGGAAAAATTTAAGGATATAAAAGCTCGGAAAAAAGTTAGGCATTCTTATAAAAAGAATGCAGTTACAATAAACATCTTGAAATGTCATAAAAGTGAAAAGAGAGCTAATATCAAAGCCTTTGTCAAATTCAAATACAAGAGTATGAATTTGTGTATTCATTTTCTTCCGCAGCATACGTAAATCTAAGTTTATATATGCATACATACATATATATATAAATAAATAAATAAATATATATATATA
>WIPJ01000585.1:13942-25959 GCA_018155075.1 Cassiopea andromeda
TATATATATAATGTACATTAATATATGTTTATGTACATAGTTCTGCTCCTGTATGCATACGTGAATGAATCAGGGTGTCCAATGAGTTAAACTTAAACTTCCAGCCAAAGTTTCAGAAAAAAGTGACCTTTTTCCAGCCTTTTGGGCAGAAAAAACATTTTTCTCCAGCCATGCCATGAACCTTGATATGAAATTCCAGTCATTGAAAATACGGTCCGACTACTGTCACAAAGTATTGAATGACCTTGAAACTTCCAACAGATTTGAATTTCCTATATAAATTCAATGTCTTCAAGTAAACCCCCCCTGGAGGGTAAGGATGTACCAACCACCCTGGCAAGACATAAGGAAAACTTCCAATCTTGGGTCGACTTGGTGAAACAAGGCCTGTCCCATTTGATATTGAAAAATCCTGTTTTCGTTAATCCTTTTCAGCTTTTCCAGAATTTCCAGCTTTTCCAGCCGGAGTGGACACCCTGTGAATACAGAATCTACAGAGTTTACGTCATGAAACGGATTACGCCTACCAAGTATATTTCCCGCTGCAACCACTTCTTTCGTACCAAAAACTGTAATGATTTGTGCCAATGACGACAAATCGTCTTTTGCTTTGAAGAATGGATAGCGTCCGCTCAGAAATGACAACAAGATGACGCCAGCAGACCAAATATCGACAGCTAAAGAAGGATGAAGCAACAGATAATACAGATAATGATTGTCAATTGACACTTCAGTTCAGCCTACACAAACCAATGTAGGCTATCTGTCACACAGAACTACAGCTAGTTTCGATATAAATTACCTCATATTACATAGATATAGGTTGTTTTCTTCCATTCATCTACATAAACAATGGACGATTAGACCAGCCTACTCTCTTTCACTTACTGCTCTTTGACTTATGACATTGAGCCAAATAATCAAAAAGTAATCTTCATGCATTGATTTCTACGTCTCATTTGAACTACTTTTCGATATGAGAAATTCTTCTCAATTAACTACCTGTTGTTTGATTTGGAAGTTTCATCAACACTTCTGGTGATCTGAAACCAGATGTACCAGCGCGAGGCGCAACCTGTCCAGACCTCAAAAATAGAAAGGTAAAATTAACACAATAGAAACACGAAAGTTCAGTTAATGATTAAAGATTAAATTAAAGATATGGAAGACAAAATCCCCCGCTTGGATTGGAACAGATATTTACACACACTTAAAATGATTATCACTGCTCTGCCACCGTATTTGTTCATTTAACAGCAAAACATACGATAGACTTCAAAATTGACACCCACATCCCCAGTAACAGGACTTTTATCTGATGTGAGGGTACCTAAATGATGTGGGAAACGGACGAAGGTGTTTTTAACCAGCAAAAATAAACAGGGGGTTGGAATAAACAGGGGTGGGTGGGTAAGAAAATGCCCAAATATGTCATAGGAAACGCAATGGTTTCTTAACGTAAATTTGTAACAAAATAACATTGCCAAACTCACAGAATGAAACAGTGCTAAACAATAAAATGTGTAATCAACATGATATTTTTAACGATAGTCTTTACTTGCACGCCAAAGAATCTCCTCTATTCTTGGTTGGAAGCTTACTTGAAAATTAATAATTGAGTGGGTTGGAATGAAAATGGCCTTTATGCAAAATTTTCGAAAAATCAATTAGTGGGAGGACACCTATTAAGCACTCAAGAGTATGTGGTGACGGATCAATGATATACCTTGAGCAGCAGAAAGAGCACACGGACGTAGAAGAATGTCCTGCATGGTGTGCAATCTTGCAAAGTACATCTGATTTCATTTGTTGCTCAGAACGCTGCCTAGTACTTTTTGCAACGCACTTGCCACCTTTTGCAGCGGTTTTCCTTACACCTGCGCTTGTTGCTGCTTCGTATTGGTTTGGTTCGTGGCTACGTGATCTTTCCTTCGAGATAGTCTGTGCTCCACCACGTTCATCGCTTCCTTCATCTGAAAATCAAGCGTCTTGTAAGAAAAGGACGAAACTAAAATACAGCGTAATAACTAGTATTTAAGGGGTTCAGGGCTTTTAAATACAATTATCAGAGAACTGCATAACTTTGTTTGAAACTGACTTCCTACTAAGGAAAGCAAAACTAGCTTATTCTAAGAATAAATGCAATTCTCGGACAAAACTTTGAATTAAATTTAAAAGATTGCGATGCTTCTAATGTACATTCTTAGTACTCTTATACCAGAGTCTTTATAGATTTAAGCCTTAATAGTCCTACAGATAATATTCTTATCAAAAAAGCATGTATCAGTGAATATAATCTGCAAACCAATTCAAAGAAAGCTGTATTAATACCACTACAATTAGTGGAAGAAGGATATAAGGACAGCTCGCTCATGTTTGATAAATAAAATCAATGAACACGCCGCAGCCTAGGAGAGCTTAAGCAATACACTACGTCAACCAGAGCTTCTCATTTTCATTAAACTCTTAGTCTGAAACCAATGGCTACAGAAATTATGGGAGCTACATTCAGCGATATATTTAGTCAGGAAATTCATCAATACATGAGCAGCTAAGTCATACGTGTAGTTGTAGCACACCAAAAACGTGCGAACACTGTTCAAGCACAATAGCGAACATTCAACCGATAAAGCCTACATGACAATATACAGTAATACATGACACCTCACAATAACATGCTATGTATATATTGCTATATATAGAGGATTAAAGGAAATTCAGCAGGCCATAACTCAAGGACGAGTGGAAGGGTGGTTAGATTACTACTGAGAAGCGACGGAATGGAAATAAAGTGACAATGCCACTAAGCAGACACTGATATATGTCCAGTACATCAAAGACAGGGTGATTTGATCTCTTAATGGTAATTTAACCCCAAAGTCAAGTAAAAAGCGGTGCAAGACATCCTCTCTAAATGGATTTCCATATCTTCAGCAAAATGCAATGGACATAAAAGGCCTCTTCATTGCGGATGTGCTATCAAATACCACGACAACAAACATCATGCTATTGATGTATGTATGTATGTATGTATGTATGTATTCAATATTTAAAGTGAATAACAGAGTTAAGCTAAAGCTTGTTTACAATCAGGTTCACTGAAAATTAAAAAGTGAAAATAAATATAAATAGATAAATGAATAGTTAATAAATAAATAAATAAATAAAGTATATAAATAAATTAATTTGAGTTTTATTTATCAATAAAAAGTCCAGCTAAACTGTCCATTTATAGTGAGTGTAATTCACACTCTTGATAATAACCATAAAGTAGCTGAATAGAAAATGTATCTTTGCATGGCCCATCAATTCTAGTGAGCCAACATACAAAAATGCCCAAACGTAAAACCAAACACTATGGAAATAGACATCATCTAGAGAGGTTTTCTAGTATTCATGCACGTGGCAAATCAATACATTCCTTGAGCAACAGCCTAAGGGCAAAGTAAAAAGCTGTATGGCCTTTCTTGCAAGAATGTTTCTCTCCTGTTCAAAATCTAACAGCTCCTAATAGGGAAAGCTTCTACTTACCAGACAAAAAGCCAGTAGTACCAGGGGCTTGCATTGCCAGTCCAAAGTCTACCAGAGAATAGCTATGACACAAAACACTGCTTTCTATAGTCTTAGGTAAAAAACAGGTGCTTTTATGAGTGAGAGAGTGAGTGAGAGAGTAAGAGAAAAGGAGAGAGGGTAAGTAGCAGTAGAGAGATGGAGGAAGATAGAGGCAAACAGCTGTGATGTTTGACTCAAATTTAGGTATACGATGATTAGTGTGATAGTGATAGACATCATGAAACAAAGAAAATGTTGTGATTATTTGGAAGATTAGCATGATACACAATTTGAATATCAAAGGAAAAAGAGAAATACATTAAAATGGGGAAAAGTAATCTACAATAATAAATGCATGAAACAAGCCAAATAATCAACTTAGGGGACATCTAATAGAGGAAAGATGTGGGAATGAAATATGTTTCTTCTGTCAAAGTGTCTGCAGTCTGACTGAGATTTCATCCATATATTGATATTAGTATATACAACAAAATCACCTGCTAGTTTCTCTTGAGTGAAGGAAATTGCTTGGTTTCACATCCCTGTGAATTATGTTATGTTCATGTACATGCTCTAAAGCTATGAACAAGTTCTTCATGTAGTCTTTAATTTCATTTGCAGTCAGCCGTCTGAAGAATGTCTATGAAATGAAAATTATAGTAAGCATGCTTGTGCTCTTGTGAGATGGTGTGATAGTGTCTGCTGAAGGAGGCAAGGGTCTAGAGCCCCAAGACTCTCTGTAGTTTTACACTTGCAAGTATTCCTATAAGTTAAATGCAACTGACCCTTACAAAACAATAGTCAAGGTGAACAACAGCAGACTTTGCAAACAAGTTGACAAAGGATTCACTAGAAAATCAAACTTTCTGCATATTTGCTTGTGAAATCATTCATCTACTTAATAATTAAATTTAGATTTGGATTAGCATGTCAAATTAAAAACTCTGAGTCAATACCTGAAACTTGTCATGCTTGAAGTAAGGGAGTATAAATGCAACATGATCATTATGTCTAAGTGTTGTCTTCACGCTAATAATATTTCTTCTTCCACTAAAAAAGAGATAGAGGAAGTAACTTACTAGGATTACACATTGGCATGTGAAAGGTGGGGGAGCAGTAAGACAATTTAAGCTACTTAACATTACAAAACATCTCTAAGTTCATATTAAGCATATGACAGTGTGAATATACACCCAATGCGATAACTAAATTCTTCCTTACTGCAGTCTTCATCATATGGAAAATACCATGTGTGTAGTAAATCATTTGCATGAAATCTATCATGCATGAGATTCACACACTTAACTATCTGACTTTTTTCAGGTTGCTAATAAGGAATATACAAAACCACAATGACAACTGCAATCACAGCAAATTTTTGCTTTTCTTATAGAACATATCAATAAGCCCCTTGTTTTTTATAAAAATTAGTCTATGTGTAATAAAAAGCAGCAAAGCTATATTCCTTTAATTTGAGAATTTCCAACACTTTTAATCTTATGATGTATCTGTAAAGAGTGAAAGTATTCTGATTGCATTTTGAAATGACACTTACTAAAAATATGATTGAACTGAGTTATAAACTGCCTATATGTGAAACTAGAAGCCAAGCTTCCAATGAAATGCAAGTAAAAGAGCTAAGGGAAATATGACAAATGGCAATTGTGCTCAGCAAAAAGGCAAAAGCAATGCCTACTTCATTTTCATTGCAATTTGAACAAAGCAAGGCAACTTGCCTAATAGAAACAACTTCCGCAAATCTTTTAAACTTTAATTACTAGCACATCACAGATGTGAAGAGAAAAGATGCTATTTTGAACGAATTAGGCAACATTGTCCAGCTTCGGAAACAAACCTTAAATATTTTCAACAATGAAATATCTGACCCATGTGTGCAATCCATTGCTCACATAATGTGCTCTCTGTGTGCTGATGCATGCTCGAGCAATTGCACACATCAAACAACAAAGACTGCCACTACCCACTTCTCATTGAAAGCAGTATCTAGTTCTATACTCAGGAGTACAAAACATTGGCTTGATAGCAGATCTGCTATCTATGGGTTGAAGTATATAAACTGATAGAAAACCAGGAAATTAGACGAAACACGTAGCAAATGGGATGTAATGCTCCTTCAATTAGGTGACACAAGACTCACATATGAATCAATGTGTTAACATATAACCAAAGAATGTGGATAAGGCAGATGAGCACTACTGTAATATGAACATTTCTATATATTGCTGTTACAGGGTCATGTTATTCAAAGTAGCCTCATTGTTGCTGAGATAAGGACAGTTCTGTGCCTGTTTGGGCATTGGGGGGTATGATGTCCCCAACATTTACAAAACTCTAAGAAACTTGATCATGCCACATGAGATTTTGCATCCCATTTATTATACTATTTTCTATAATCTCTCTCTAGTCATAGTAGCTAGTTAAAAGGTCAAAATGCCTCCCAAAGGAATGCATCTAGGCATTTTCCTGGTTTAAGAGAAGGTGAATTTTTGCCTTCTTGCTAAAGAGCTTATGAAAGGTGCATTTTTCTGTATAATTAATTCTTTTATTGCAAATTTTATACTAGACTATAATACATATAGAGCATCTTACCCCAGTGTCTGCAAGCAAGCAAGCTCATTCTTTATTTTTGTGGGAGAACTTGTTGGTACTATATACTTAATGGCAACAACTTCATCTGGATAAGACTTCAACTGGGCAACATAGACCTTGCTAAATGTACCTATGGGAGCAAAAAGGCTGAAAATAAACAAAACTACAAGTGAAATTAACCATGCAAATTGAGATGAAAACACAGCCAGTATCAACTAGATAAAGGTGAAAACCAAAATGTCAAATTAATGCAATGCAGAAGGTGTTATCTTAAGTCCATCATCAGATGCAACCATAGTATATACTCAACAAAATGATCATATATGACAAATGATATATCAAATCCAAGGCTGGATATTTCCTTACAACTCAATAAAAATTGTGCATAGAAAAACTGTCACAATGAAATGCAACAGTACATGAATTGAATCCAATCACTTGTGATCAATACTTGAGAGGAAAGAACAATTATAGTTAACTCTGGTGCTTCTTAGTCTTGCAGGTAGGTAGGGAATGGGAGAGATAGTATATCACTAAACATACTGGCAGCAGATGAATCCCTTAATTCACACAACACTAAACCGATTTCTGGCTCTGGTACACAAAATTGTGCTGATATTGCAAATAGGTAGTAAAAGGAAGCAGAAGGTTCATTCACCTTCACCAACTTTTGATAGCACATTGAAGTTGTTTCTGATGATGGGAAAATTCTCCTTCAGATCTGTTGCTATATTACTCTGCTCTGATTCACCTGAAATAAAATTATGCCAAAATGAACAAACTTTGTCAAATAATTGGATACAAATACGGCAAGGGGGTGTTGCCATAAAATACCCGGGTACTCTTGGGATATCAGCCACTATATTGACAAGCAGGAGATGTATGCCAATGTAAAAAACCTAAAGTTTAGATCCAGTAGTTCTCAACCAGGGTCTGCATGGGCCCCAAGTGTCCCTGCAATATTCATGGGGGCCTAAGGCAAAATTTTTAAGAAGTAGGGAAATAGATAAGTGAGAAAATAATGAGGTTGTTTTATGGTCCTTTTTGATACCTTTTTTCCTCTTTTCACTTGACTTGGATGATAATCTTGAGGAGCGTTTTCTTTTAATTTCCACCTTTTTGTATGTACTCTGTAAAGTTGCCTTAGAACAATCATCCATCTCTCCTCCCTCCATTAATCCCATCCTTGCATGTTAGCCAGTGTTGAAGCATCAAATGACAAAAGTAGCCCTTAGTTTCCCTTTGGATTCGAAGCTCCCTTAGCAAGGAAGGTTGTTCAAAATTTCATGCGTAAATATGAAAGAATGCTAAACTTTCCTCCTGTTACCTATGTTCTGCCATTGAGTGATACTACTATGTCTAAATGATGGAAGCCGTACATTATTGTTCATTTCAACAAAGGGCCTATTGCATTTCGTTTCCAAGGTTGTGAAATATCACGACAAGCAATTAACACAGTCTTGATTTGTTTAAAAATGATGCAACGAAGTGTAACTTCTTCCAATTAATAGATCCATCGAGCATCTAGCAACATTCTTTATAAAGCAATTGTGATTGTACTATAAATGACTAAAACATGGTGGCCATCCTGACGACAGCCTGGTTCTTTTTAAAACCATAGGCCATTGTTTAGAGCCCAAATCTACCAATCAAGTTCAATAAGATTTCCCGCCATCAACTACATCAACGACAACTGCTCCTACGCATCACCTGTAACGATAAGTGTACCCACTGCAAGTGGGGATGGTTACCTTTGCTGCGGGGGAAGGTTATTCGGCCAGGGGCGGTTATTCGGCAGGTGTGCTTATTACATATTGCTCGGTACAGGTAGCAAGGGTGGGAATTTTCAACCATTCAACGTTCTGTTTGTTCACTTCAGCCAGACGAAAAAGCAATGCTATGCAGTTGCTATGTCAACTTCATCACCATCAACGTCTCTCGAAAGAAATATCGAAATCAAACAATAACTATTTTCAATTTGATTTGACTTTTTAAGAATCCAAAATCATATGGTGAAAATTCTAAATAAAATCTATAATGAGCAGTATAGTTTTATGGCTACATTAGAATGCTTTTTTGTGTTAAGACTCTTTCAAACACACTAACGCCAGCAGAATCGTTTCTAAGGGGAACTCTCTCTTGCTGGAGGGGAGCAGTTATTTGACAGGGGCGCTTATTATTAAATGTTGCTCTTTATCCAGGGCAGTTATTCAGGTAGGGGTGGCTTTTTTGACACTGGGCTGTTATTCGGTCATTTACGGTATATTTCCATAGGTGTCGGTGAGTGTGTTTTGAACACATAGATGTCACTGAATGAATAGAATTATTCCTTTCCTCTCTCAAATGCACCGATCAGGATTCGATGAGTGAACGTAGAGAGAGAGAGAGAGAGAGAGAGAGAGACGGGGGGGGAGGAGAGAGAAAAAGAGGATTGGGATTTGATGAAGTAAAGGGAAAAGAAGAATAAATAGAATTCAGAGAAAAGCCAATATTTTACTAAATAACGGCAACACTAGCATATTATTTCCAAGAATACTTCACTCTATTAAGTGTAGTAACAGTTTTCAGCAAATTATCCCAGCTTCTAAGAATTTGAACAATCAAAGATTGTACCCAAGCTACAATAAATAGACATAACACGCAATTTCAATAATTCTAAAAATAATCTACCAAATTCCCAAAAACTTCATAAATTTTCTCTAACGGCAATACAACAAACAAGTATCCAACTGTAAATTCACAACACAAAATGCAGAAAAAATTAAGTTTGGACATCAAAACTAAGCATCAATGTGAGAATAAATCGTATAATCAGTGGCGATGCCATGGGGGGACTGGTGGGCATGCCTCCCTCCCCCCACTTCTCACTAAGATCTGTTGTCTAATTCGTCCAAATTCGAAGAGAAAATGTTACGAGGAGGGGGTACTGAACTCTAGCAAGATTTTGAAATGGGTGTGGCAACAAGACTGCGTAACAATCTTAGGGCGTTGCACCCAAAATCCCTCCAGTCTGCGATGGCTGGCACCACTCCTGCTTGTTATATTATCTAAGTCACGAATAAGACAAAATTCTAAATACCAGAAACCTTCTGCAGAATCTAGTTTTCATAAAGGATCATAATATATCTTATAGGAAACTAGCTAATATTGTTATTGAGATTTCTACTCGATTATCCCAACAAGCGAATCAAAACACCTATAAAATTTCCTTGCCTCTGGACAGCTACTTAACCTAAAAATGTATCATATATTCCAAAATATTTGCCAGAAGTGTCTAATCCTTTGTAACTTTTCTCCATCCTAGCGGGGGATGCTTGTTTTCATCGTAAATCATTGAAAATATACGACTGGAATTAGTGTTGCATAAACAATGGACTTTTGAGTATGGGATGTATCAGAAGAAATTCACCGACCAGCTGATAAATCTCCCATAATTACCAACAAGTGATCATGAATGTGCTGATGGGGGACGTGGGGGCGTCAGGCCCCCAATATTGTCATAATTGCAAGAAAGTTGGTCAAAAGTCGGCCATGCTGCAAGAGAAATGATCACAGTATTTTCTGTAGTCTTGTTTTGGTAACATTAGTTGGTGAAATGGTCAAAATGTCGCCCTTCACCAAATGAAAAGTACTTCGTCACATCTCTGCAAGTGATTATAACAATGTCCGCTTCTACTGATGATTTCGACAAAAAATAGGGGTGTAATACTCCCACACACCTTACTTCAACTTGCCCTGTATATAAACCTCAAGCGAAAGACCTAATAGCAAACATTGAATGATAAATACTAACTAATTGTGCAATCAATGTCTACTGTTATCTATCTAAGCACTAAATGAATTCACTCATCAATTGTTCGTTAAAAACTCAAAATCTCAAAATAGGATTGATATGCCAGCCACCATGCCCTTCTACCAACTTGCAATAGTGGATTCCGTAATCATGTGTTCCCACGACAAACCTGGAAGGAAAGCATAGTAGAAGGGGGTGACTTGCTACAATGATGAGGTAGTATGCAAGATCGCTCTGTGAACGAAACGTAATAAGATATGCCCCGTTAACACTGAACCGGTGCAACTTCTGTTCCCTGTAGGGTCGAAGCAAAGAAAATTTTTGATGGGGTGCATAACCACAACTTACGGACAAACAAACCTCTTTCAAACCCTATTTGCCGACAATGTACCGACAAGCAAAATATGGGGAGAGTGTGGCATCCTTATGTATGGAGCAAAATATGGCTACGTCCATGGTTCCATAACAGAAGGAGTTACGGATCAACTGTTTCGATGCAGAAGTTGTACCAGATAGCCTTACTGTTTACATTGTACCGGTATAAGAAGCCGTTTATACTGCATCGGTACAAGAAGTGTACTGCTGCGTTACAAAAGTTGTTATGCTTTTTTAGAAGGTACAGGAAATGTTCCGATAGGAGTACCAAGAAGTAACACAAAGCAGTGAAAACAGTAGGCTAATGCGAAACACTTTTTGTTACCATACAGAAATTGCAATGGTACAGTGTAAACGTGGTCATAGAATACAAGGCTAAGCAATCAAATATGACATAGGATTACACAGCAGAAAATATAGTACTTTTACGCGTTATTAGCATAGAATAATATGTTATGGTTTATTACATTCTATGAGATTCACTTTGCTTGTTATGATGAGGGTTCAATCACTAAGTTGTAAGGTGCATGACACGCATTGATAACAGAAGAAGCTAAATGCTACATGCCAGGGGTGGGCTGGCCGGTCGGGCTATTCGGGCGAGTCCCCGAAGGGCCGGCTGCATGCCGAAGAGAAAACGTTAAGTTCTGGATATGAAGAATACAGACGGTAATTTTGGACAAGCAAGATCTTCCTTTCATTTAAATGTTTTGGAATCTGTTTACATCAAGACTCAAAACACAGTCTTGTGTAGACAAAAAGAGTTGGTTTTTTCATTAGGACTCTTCAAGTATACAATGGTAAATAGGTCATAATTGGCCACTCTTGGGGCCACTTAGACGCATCCTATCACATGTAACCGCATCTGGACATATATTTCGGCTAACCTTTCCGTCACTAGCCGACGTTTCATACTCTGAAGAGTGTCGGACGAAAAAATCTTTCTGTATGTCAAAAGCATATTACCGCTTTTTCGTGCTGTGGTAAAGTTCTGTAGTACCAACAGACTATTTGGATATAAAAAACATTATAATGTACGTTTGAAGGACCTGACAGTAAAACTGCGGATACATCAGAAATTTACACCCTCCTTTGAAGTCTCTGCCCATCGATTTAAGCTTTCTAGAATTCATGGGCCGGTTTAGTTACACTGTGCTCGGGCCGAAATATTTAGCTAGTCCGCCCCTACTACATGCTGTATAAATATTCGATTTATTATTACAAAACTATTATAGAATCAAATTTTGCTTCCTATAGCCCTGTGTTAGATATAAATGGCTAAAATCTACAATCAACTCTACCCTAAAAGTTCTTACGTGCTCGATAACAAACTTCTCAACAAACAATCAAAAAACACAGCCTAAACAATCCCTAAATCACAATCCTATCAAATCCCATCATACATAAGCAACTAAACGATTTCAAATCTCTACTCAATCATCCATCCCCTATCAATCAATCGCTCAAAAATAATTCCAAACTGTCAAAATGTGAATAAATACCCTTAAATTTCTATATAAATCTTCCCATGAGCTTCTATCCTTCACCATCTTACGATCGAAATAAACCCCCCCCCCTCGTTGTATGAATCAAATTACTACTCTATTGTTCTAACTCAACAAAACGTCAATCAAAATCCCAAAAATAATATCAATGAAATTGGGGCAGTCCTAATCCCGACACCCTG
>WIPJ01000586.1:11176-24386 GCA_018155075.1 Cassiopea andromeda
TATATATATATATATATACATATATACATACATACATACATACATATATACATGTATCAGACGCAAAAAGACGACAGTAATTTTTAGTTGCAAAACATGTTTCGGATATTTCTTTATCCATCTTCAGTTGCTATACTAAATTTTTCAATAGAACACACTAATAAACTTTGCAAAATCAATAGAAGGTGTAACCAAAACTAATTTCGAATAATCAAGAGAACGAAAATCGTTGAAAGGGCTAGAATGTTAAGGAGAAATTTTAGTGCTGGACCTGTTTGTTTAAATTGGGCCCCTCCCACAATATATGCAAAGCCTCTTTAACTTTAAGTTGATGTTACGTTTTAGCAGAGTCGATAACGTTACAACAGCTCTCATACAAGAATCTTTACATGTTTTAGAACTTTGCAGGTGTTTATAAACGTGTGAATTTTTATCAGTGAAAAGGTGCTCTCGAACTCTAGTTGAAATGTGTCGGCATGTTTCACCAACATATACGGAATTACATCCCGCACACGTAAATTTATAGACAACACAAGAACGGAGCGATCTAGGCACAGCATCTTTAACTTTCATCAAGTTTTTTATCTTAATAGAGGAAAATGCTAATTTGATTGTAAGATTACTTAAAAGAGGAAAATGCAGATTTGATTGTAAGATTACTGCAATATCTTTTGATTAATGTGCGAACTTTACGCTGGGCAAAATTGGAAAAGGGAAGATATGGTAGCTTAAAGTAGAGAGTATTATTATTATCAGATTGTGCAGAATTACCACTATTGCCAAGATATGTTTTAACTACCCTGTTTATTACATATTCAGGAAATTGATTTCTTTTGACGATATGTGTGAGCTTTTTGACATCATTATTAAATGAAAATAGAGAATTGTTTATTTTGTAAGCTCTATCCATTAAAGTACGGATGAGCCCTACTTTGTAGGAGAAGGAAGTAAACCTGAAGAAATTAGTGATCAATTTGCTGCTAAACATCGTAGCAAAAAGTGGAGGCTGCAGTCGCCCCTAGCCCTTCCGACTCCGAATTGGATACTGTGTGTGAAAACATTTTAATTCGATTTTTTACAAAATGATTAAAAGTGGAGGCTACTATGAAAATGTGACAGCGATGGTGTACTGAAGTAGGGGATGTGTGGTGTCACACCCTCTATTTATGCCGAAATTGTCGATATTTCTACAGCTTTTCTACAAAAGCCTGTTTTGCGATCATCGGTAATTCTGGGACATTTAATAGCCTGTCGGTAGATTGTTGTTGCTACACCCCCAACTCAAATGCTTTCCGTACGCCACTGGCGACAAGCAAAATTTCGCATGCGCAGAATGGACATTGTTCGCACATGGAGGCACTGTTGTGATGCCAAAAATGGCCTAATAATAATTGGGTGATTGGTAAGCAAACTTCAAGCTACAATGGGAAAAGGAAAGAAGGTGATATTGACAAGTGTATTTTCGTCAGTTTTTTTATCATCCCAGTATATTAGCGTTATTAATAGATATAGGTAGGCCTATTATCTTTCACGATATTTGGCCCACCTAAGTCCCCATCCTAGAACTACAAATTGTTAATCACATGTCCTTTGGAAAACATACTATTGGTTGCATTTTTACACATCTAGAAGAAACATGAAACTGAATGAGGGTAACATTAAGAGAATTTCAAGACACACAAGAAGGCTGAGTTTCACATGATAACTTGAAGAAACTGCTTTTACATGAAAATGTTTGATCAAACTAGAACGAAAATAGAACCAACATCCATTACATGCCTGACATAACCTGAACATCCTATTTCTTGCATTACTCCGAACCTTTTCTACTTAGCTTGTTTTCACAGCATTTAAAGATCATATTATTCCAGTATGAGAATTCTTACTTGTATATATATTGATGGCTCAAAGCTATATATGTATTTTAATGCAATCTAGAACTCCTGCACATATTTTTTTTCAGAAAAAGAAGACAAGTGCTTCGTTGGAGGCAACAGAACAGAATGTACCAAGGTCATTTGTTATGCATAGAGGTGATGTAGGAAAGTCGGTTTTACAATTAGAGACTGACCTAAAAAGAGTAATGGAGCCATACACTGCATTGAATCTTAAGGTTTGCCCTCATCCTTGATCATTCTTTTATTTGCATTTTTTCTGAGTATCTGCATTATCTTCTTTTTTAGTGCAAGGGGCCATTCACATATTTTGGACCTGCCTAATGTCACACTTTGTCACATATTCAAAGCTACCCACCCACCCCCTAATATGTGATGTCACATTATGAATTTCAATAAGATATTTTTCTGCTTTCATAATGTGTTTATTATGAACATCACAATATTTCACTACATCATCTTGCATACAAAATAAAGACAATAACTGTGAAAATAGCCAAAATAGTATCAAAAAAGGATTGCCAGACTATTTTTAGATGTGGAGCCATATATGTTATAAAAAGAGCCAGACTCTATTTTGAGGCCAGATGTGCTAAATATCAAGCTGTTTTTAAACATATGACATTACATTCCAAATGCAACCCACCCACCTTTTGCTACATAAATCAGTAGGCCCCCACCCATATTGTGTGACTTAATATACAAATGGTCCCAAAAGATTAAGTTTTGCGTAGGAAGTGTATTTCTTTTTTCAGAACTTTCTCAATGAAATTTATTTCACAAAGTTAGACTTCATAATGCCTTGATTAAGGGCCCACCCTTTTCAGAAAAGTAATGAATAACTGGCCCCCTTGACCAAGCACCCACCCTTGAAAAGGGCTCATTCCTCTGTAGCAAGATACAGGGCTCATTGCCATTTTTTGCTACATTTATTCTGCCATTTAATTGCAGAGTAAAGGGAGGTAGATCAGATGCAATATCAGTCTATTTTAGGTTTACAACATCATAATGTCAATGATTTTTTCTTTTCTTCAAGCTTTTGCACCAAAACTTCTTCCAATTCAATGTCAGTTGTCTTCTGTGTACTTGGCTAAAACCACCAAGCAGCTTTTTGCTTTCTTTTGTGAATAACTTTGGTCTTCAAGCTTTTCTTTTTCTGCTATCTATGGTCTTTCATTTTATTTGAATTGCCCTTAGATCCATTTGAAAAAACAAGCTCCCCTCTTGCATAAGCACTCCTCTCAAGTTAGTGCCCACCTTTGAAATTGAAAAATTTTGTAAGCACCTGGGTGCTTATTCAAGGCATTATGGTACTACTCAAAAAACAACAATGCTTTTTATTTTCCAAGACATGATTTGAATTGTTCACACTCCATCATCAGTTGACATATTAAGATAAAATTCTAGAATATCTGAACAACTTTTACACTAGTTATAGCTAGATAGATCTAATTATTTGTTCTGTTTACATTTCTTTGGTTCCTTTTTTCAATTACTATAGTAGATTTTATTTACATCTTCTAGAGATTCATTTTTATGAACTGATTATTTCATTGTAGCATTATGAATATGTTTTTTTCTATGCCATTATGAATAGTCTGTCTATTAAAGGTACGCAAAAACAATGTCCTGCAAGATTTTATCCATGTGGCTGGACCTCTTGGTATTTCACATTTCCTCACATTGTCGAAAACATCTAACTCAACAAATTTTGTAAGTTTAATTATAGAGCTTTTATGCACATTGTATTAAATAGCTTATGTGTAATTTTTTCTTTTAGGGGATACATTTAATGTGTTTCAGCCCAAGCGCATTTCAAGTGCTTTTTGTGTTTTTCTTATAGGTAGATATAACCTGTAACTATGCATGTAGTTATCGTAAATGCTCTTTTGCAAACTAATTTCTGTTTTACTTGGAACAGTGTCATGCCAGAACACCTTTGCTGACTAATGTCATTTTTAATTTAGAGAATATCAAAGCTACCTAGAGGGCCCACTTTGACATTTCAAGTGAAAGAAGTAAGAAGTTTACAATGCTATGCTTTACTGCAATATGTCGTATTGGTAAAAGATTTTAGTAAATAGAACATACAATTGCATATTAACTACTGTACTTTACTAGAAGGCATTGCTGGTTATGAGTATTATTACCAATGATCTTTCTCATTTCTTTATTTCTCTTTAGTACTCACTTATGAAAGATATTGCATCAATTGTAAGGAAGCCAAAATCAATTGGAAAGCAGTACAACTACCCTCCACTTGTAAGTTTTGTTTGTATTAGGTATTATTAACTTTAGATTGTCTTGGATTAAAGAGGATTTATCTCTCATCTTGCCTATCACTGGGTAAATTTGCATGTATTGACTATACTTTGTGTTAAGAAAGCATTTGTAATAGTGATTGAAATGTTGAATATCAAGAAGTTTTTGAGATTACCCACAACAGATTTGAAAAAAGTTATTTTCTGGTTAATTTTCTGTATACCTTATTTAGCAGTGCCAGTTCACTGCCCACTATGCATTTCTTGGGCCCATAAGAAGAATTATGTTTATTTGGAACATATTCAAATATATATGCTTTTGCAGTCTGTCTTTAATGTAATATTGTACCACTTGGTTCAGTTATGTAGGATTAACATCCCATACAATGACAGTATTCTTTTTTCTCTTTGTTTATTTTGAGAACAAGTGATGTATTTTTTCTCTCAATTTTTAGTTGGTATTGAATCAATTTAACTCTGAAACCACTATGATGAAACTTATGACAACAATGTTTCAAAACATGTTCCCTTCCATCAATGTTCAGAAGGTACAAGTTTTTGAATGCTTGTCTATCTTAACTTTATACTTACATGATTGAGCAATGCCTCATGTGCTTTTTTGCAGTATCCTGCTTTGATGAATGCTTTTTTGGAGTCAAGCAAATGGAGATCATAGTTCTCTTAACTTTTTCAATCTTATTTAGATATTCATGGTTTTGCTTCCCCAATTAAAATCTTTTTGTACCATTATAGCCCATTTTGTTATTTTTTTGCTGAAAGTTATGCCTTTTTTACTCATTGTTTTGACATTTAAGGTCAAGCTTTCAGAAATACGAAGATGTGTTTTGTTAAGCTACAATGCAGATGCTAATGTTATTGATTTCAGGCACTAGTAAGTTGACATTACTAGCAATTGTCTAATCATCTTATTTTGCTGGAACTAAATCAGAGCTAAAGTCTACTCTGAACTCCAACTATATAGTGCCCTCTTCAAATGACAAAGAAATCTGCAGCACAGCTCCATATGCAGAATCTTTACTGAATCTGACTTCATGGATTGAAATTGTGTATGATACAGTGAATAATGAGCTCAATGAAGTCTGGATTCTGTAGTGATGTATGTTGTAATGTATTGGTTGGTATACTGCTTTCTGTTTGGCATCAAGTAGTAGGAAGATCCCCGATTTCAAATTTTAAGCAATTTTGAAGAAAATTCAACTCCCCATTTTACTATGTTAAAGGTTTCAAAGTTTTAAAATGGATAAGTATATAAAATGCACTATGGCTCTGTGAATACAAATTAATGTTAACAAGTAGGGAAATCAAAACATACATTATACCTTATAGTTATACAATATTAACAACAAAGTACAATGGTTAAAAAATGTTTGGGTCCCCATACTGCCTATTGAACATTGACCCCCATCTATTAACAACCTCACATCCAATTTCTGCATTTTTTAACAAGAATGTTGGCCCCCCTCCTCCTTTTCCCTCTACTATTTGGTGCCAAAGAGTAGAAATTTTGTACTAAACATGGATAGCTGTAGCTTTCCCCACTAAATTCAACACCAAAGCAAGTTTCTTGCATTCTTTCTGTTTTGCTTATTTGCTGCCATAAATTGTTTCCTTTCATTTGTTGTTTAGCTTGCTTCTTTTATGTACCTATTGAGAGTGTTTAATCATATTTGGAGTAAGCAGCTGATCATGAATAGTAACTGGCTGTGTCCTGTGGAGGGCCACTCATTATGTGTGCTTTTTTACATCATTTCAAGTCAAAGTACAAGGTAGTCTGGGCAGGAGTAGCTGGCAATAAATTGCCAGTAGCTGCCTTCTATTGAAAGCTCAGCCTATTTAGAATGAAAGGCACTATGCATAGCTTTGTACCATTGCTTATAGGCCATAGGTTATAGGTCATAATTTTAAAGCCATATGTTATAGGCCATGATTATAGACTTTCAGTTAATTGCTATAGGTTGTAGGTAGACATTGCTGTTTATTGTTTTACTGTAGATAATTCTTGCTTTAACAGCAATATAGATGCCGCTCCAGCTGGTCTCTCTCACAGTGTGAAAAAGATTGTGAGACATAAAATTCCAGACCTTGGATCACTCACAGATATTAGCGAATTTGTCACTGGGTATGCTGTGTTTTTTGTAGATTGATTTTGATATGTATGTTGCTATGAAACAAAATAGGTTATTAGGCTTTCCTGGGAAAAAATTACCACACATTTGGCATTTCACACACCTTGACATCAGGAGGCTTGTGATGGAGTTATATGGAGTGATTTTTTCAGGAAAGTTCCATGTCAAAAAGCACTTGTTGCTTGATTCATTTCTTTGATTCCTAAGAAAATGAGCATTTTCATCATTGTTGACCTCCTTGTTCTGCATTAATATAAAGGTTGGCAGTCAATTAGCCCTCACTTTGTAAATTTTATAAATTGTGATAAATAAAGAAGTAATTTAAGCAGGTGTGTGAAAGGTGTGCCTAAGAGCTCAGGAGGTGTGTACCAGTGTGTGAGTGTGCTTTCATACCTTTCCCAGGAAAGCCTGGTTATATATCACCAATACAGGCAGATTTCGTAGCATACTGTTTATCATAAATGCAATGCAGTGGGTGATTCCACACTTAGGCTTCACAATTGTGGAGTTTTCAACTTTTTGCTTATAGTGAGTCACTTTGAAACCCCATTAATAGGTATCATGGAGGCCCATGCACCCCATCATTCCCAGTAGGCCAATGACAGTGGGGGCTTTGAAATTTGCTGGCAGAGCCTTAAAAACCATATTTTCTAATATGTTAACTTTTCTATGACATTTTCAACACCTGCAATACCCGTTACGCCATGTCTGTAATGTCTGTTGTGCAAAACTTTTATGTTTGCACAAAAATGGAGTGCATTAGAAACAAATTACCATTACTTTTCACGTATTTCACACATTAGTAATTCATATTCAGCTAAAATAGTTTGATAGAGTTAGAGATTGGGTTGAGTTAGCAGTTTGAAAAGTGCTAACTCAACCTAATCTCATGTCTGGTGATATTTTGATGTAATGTCCGTTACAGTCACAAAAATATCAATAATTCAAACAACAAGTAAGCAAAAATTGAATTAATAAGCAAAAGACTTGATCATATTGAAGTAAAATGCGTGTACATCTTTTTGAAAAGTATCTTATCAATAAATATGAATTTGAGGCAAAACACAGCAAATTTTATTGAACTGTAATGTCTGTTACATGGAATTGCCCATTTACCATTCTCAACAAACAGGACCTCTGGTGCTATAACATCAAAGTAGACTTTGGAGCTGAGTCAGAAATCTTAGCAAAATGGCATTCCTCTGCCTTGGTATTCAGTTAAAAAGAGTTTGTAGACTTTTGTAGGAATATGATGATTGTGGCGTAGTTTGTATCGTGTTCCTAATAAGAATTACGTGTGTATAATCCAAGCTTGGTTAGCTTTTGGTGAGAACAGCAGCTTGCTTCACTAATTTTAGTTCATTTGTGTTGTGTGCTTTTTCTTCAGTTCATGTCTCATGTCTGAAAGCGAAGGAGAAGAGCCAGCTGAGAGTCAAGTCGTTCTCCCTCAAAACATTCGTGGAAGAGGAAATATCAAATCCTCACAAAGCGCAATAAAATTGACAGAGGTGGGCATCAGCTTTATTTTGAGGATGTTTCCTGGACATACTCGTCTCTGGTTTGGTGCATTAATATGAATATAACGAGAAGAGCAGTTGTTTAATTAACAGTATAGTTTATTGGTTTTTAATGTTGACCCATGTAGTTTAGAGAAATCTTGAAACCCATAATTAAAGCTTCATAGCTTGTATTCTCTTCATTTCCTTTCTCATGATGATTTCTTCTCATTATACTTCCATGTCGGATCATTAGTTTATCATCATCATTAGCCCAAGTTATTAACTACTGCCTTTGAAAGAACTTAAGTTGCTTTGAGTATGGCCGAATGTCTATACAACTAAGCTCCGACTTGCATTTGTATTTTCAGTAAAATAACATACTTCAATTTCTGGGTTGATTAGTGAAGTTCATCTTTGTGTGCAGCATCACGAACAAGCAAAAACTTGATAATCATTTAATTTATAAAGTTTATTAATACCCATAAGTGTCATGGAGAACTGTGGATAAACCCTCCTTGTTTTACACTTTTTTAGCTTGGTCCTCGTCTTACTTTGCAACTTGTCAAGATCGAAGCGGGAGTTTGTGATGGTGAAGTCTTGTATCATCAATTCAGTAAGTGGTTTAGTTATCTTTTTTGAATTTGATCATTATCTTCTTGTCCCCCGTCCAGATTGTGTTGTTGTTTCCCTTTATGAAGTAGGCCCCCTTATTAGTCACTTTTTCAGTCAGAGTAAGTTTTGTATCTCAGCCTTTGAACCACTGGTTGGTTGATTGGTTGATCACTGATTGATCATTGATAGGTTGATCGACCTGCTGATTGGCTTGAACTCAAACTCAATCAATCAAGCTAACTTGAATTTTGTTATTGATAATTTTCTGACAATAGCAAATGTTAATTTAGTTGCTTAACTGTATATTATAATTTTGACATTGCCCAGCTTTCAACAGGGTGGCCAACAAACCCTGGAAGACCCCCAAAAACCCTGGATTTTGTTTGCCCCTGGAAAAATACTCTGGAAAACCCTGAAGTTACAGCTCACCCCTGAAAAATTATGCTCTGAAGCAGATTTTCCACGCATCAATTTTTGGCCTTGCAGTGCTGCTGCATTGTTTATTCCTGTAACGCAGGGGAAGAGGATCTATTGGTTATTGGTGGGTAAAAACAGCATATCATTTGTCGTGTGGTAAGCAGCCTCTTTTTCAACAACGGACACAAAATTTCAAGTAAAACGCAGAATGAAAGATGGATGGGTACAGGTGGAAGATCCATATGTGATAATTATATTTTTCGAAAGCATAGTCAAAAATCCCCTGGTAAACACCTGAAATTTGGCAGAAAATCCCCTAGAAAACCCTGGAAAAGAATTTCATTTCACTGTTGGCCACCCTGTTCATTCTTCAATTTTTTGCCACCACTATTGCGATCTTCTGGGATCATTCCATTTACTGTGTTCTCTTTGACAGTTAAAAAGACGGATGAAGAGAAGGAGGAGTTGAGAATACGGAAATTGGAGAAAAAGTTAGTATTATCGTGCTGCACTGTAGTACAGTTATGAGAATCCTGTAGTACATCTTTTTGAATTACATTTGCTGTTATAAGAAAATGTTTGTAAGAAAATAAGGCTTAAAAGGCTAAAACCTTAAGAATATGTTAAGAAAATCACTAGTCTCATGTTCCATAGTTCAGTTTTTCCGTGCCTACATCAATGTTACCTCAGCCTTTGTAGCTTTTTCTGATAATAAAGATCAAACTTTTTTATATTAATCATTGATTACCTGTTTTAGTCAGCTTATACAAGTAAAAGCTAGAAAAACCTTATGCATCTCAGCTTTACTCCCCGGGTAATTTACGTAAGTTGAGTCTCAGGCAGAATCGCAGTCCTCTTACGAAAGGCGTTGACGGTAAAAATACTAAAGATCAAGAATAAAGTGATTTGTAGTAGAATAGACTATCATATTTTTTCTGATCAAGAAGGTCACAATAAAGCATATTACAAGTTTGTTTTGCAGAGCTGTGACTGCATATCTGCCCATAGCTTTTGGTCAATTTCTGACTTATACTCTGTCAAGTATGCTATTGTCATTTGCCCGCTGCACATTTTTTACGACAGTGTAGTCTATACCAATATTAATTGAGATCATTTTGCTAGTGGTAAATTTGTTGCTTATGTAGAAAACTGAAAGAACGAAGAAAGAGACAGCAAGAGGAAAACGTGCAACGGAAAAAGGCAGAAAGAGAAAAAAATAAGTAAGATGTTTTGGTGTTGATAGGAATAATACACCATTATTTCAATTGTAAAGTTTTGGTGGTAGTAATATCAATTTAGTGATATCGTTGTTGCTAGTAGCAGTAGCATAGTTATTTTTGTAAGTATTTACTTCTTCAAAGCTTCTGTTTTCAATTTCCTTGCGAATTATTTAGAGGATTTTAATTTATGCTATATTTTGTTAATTGGCTGGGTGCCGATCGTTCTGAATGAAGAATGAAAGTAAATCAAGATAATAGATAATACCAACATTACTTAGATTTGGAAGAAGTTTTTTGTATTTGTGAGATATACACAAGCTGAAAGCTTTCTTCTTACAAGCATAACTTTTTATATAGACTTGCATCAACTTAATGTAAATCATTCACTATTATACTGTATATCTCTTCTCTCCCCTAGGGCTTGTTCCTTTTTCCTCTATTATATTAACTTTCATGCTGTTTACCATTTGCTTCGCTACGTGCTCTTTGTCGCGTCCGCTCTTACACCGGTGCTCCCTTCCACGTCCATTTATATGTTTCCTCCCACGTGATTTTTGACCCTACATTTAGTGTTTTATGTCCTCCCATTTCTATGTTTTTATAAACTGATGCCGGCCCGAGTCGAGTCGAAACCTCTACTCATACCGGAATAGTTTTAATTATGACTTGTCTTTATGTCACATTCCAATAGTCCATATGGAATAGTCTTGCTTTTGGAATAGTCTCATGTTAATACCTGGTTATGTTGAATGAAATCTACTAAAATGATGTGGATTCTAATCGTCGTTATCCTGATCCTTAAAGTTATTCAAAACCTGCAGTTTCCAACTCAATATCTATTTTGCTACATATCACATATTGTAATTAACCTTTTAAGGATAAAATATTTACATGATTGTAGGAGACAACATTTTTCAAAAATATTTGAAATGACTCAGGTCAAGTTTCATCTTTCCATCGAAGATATCTCTACCCTTTTAACATTTGTCGCCATTTTAGGGAGAGGAGCCTCATGGGAATGAAGAGAAAAAGAGAGCTAGAAGGTTTGATGTTTAATTTTCTGTTTGATTGTTTCTTAAGTGTTTGTATTACATTCAGTGCTTAAAGCCCAGGAAGGATGAAAGTAAAAAATCGTAATTCGCAATTTGTGAACAATATGCAATTTTTGCTAGCCAATTTAGGAATTTTTCCAAAATCTGTAAATTGTGTCTTCTCAGAGTAAAAGGATCAAGGAATATTTTCCAAATCAAATTTTGCAGTGCTACTTCAGAATTTTAATTTTACCTAAAAAGTCTCTTCTTGCAATCAGAGCAACATCGGAGGGCATATACTTGCCTTTTCTTCTCTCTGCACTTTCACGCTTTGTTGTTATTAATGTCGAGATCTTTATTTTGCAGGTAAACCAGAGAATGAAAGTGAAGATGACGATACAGAATATTTTAGGCAGGAAGTTGGGGAAGAACCTGACGAAGGTATGAATGCCTTACTAATTTGACATGTTCTCGTGGTATTTTATGTCATATCTGTTAATGTATCTGAAAAGTGTGTATGATGGTTGGTTGAGGGTGACTCGCCAACATATGATTTTTGCCTCTGTTCCAACGCAGAAGAGTTTAGTCATCTTTTTGTGTATTTAGTTTTGATGTTCATATTTCACTACAATAAAAGGACATGCGTATATTCATTTGCAATAGATGAAGTATAGTTTGATAAGCATCTTACAATTATGAATCGTTCTTGTATGTCAGTTGAAGTATTGCACTCTCAAGTCATGGGTCTTTGCACAAATGCATCTTGACATCACTGTTTTTCATGTGTTCAAGTTTTTTTATACAAATCTTTAAATATAAGAGCATTATCATTGCTTAGGCCCTCACAAACGTAAAGTCATTTGACTAAGCTACAAGAACGATACCAAGGAGTGCAAGATATCATGACAACTCGCAGCCATTGACATTAAGAACATGTAACTAAATAGACATTAGATACACAGCTACGATAAGTATACCTGGAGGAATAACTGCTTTAAATACTTAGGTTTGGTTTATTTTGTTCTTGAAGCTAACTTAGGGCAGTCAGATCAACATATGTGTTCATGTGTTCTCCTACTTGCATGAAGCTTGTCAATATCGAGGCGTAGACCCTGTTTGCAGTAGAGAATATGGAACAGCTCCGTTTGGAATGGTTTCATTTGTAACCGAACCTCCCCATGCTGCCAGTGTAAAATGCGAGGAGGTTCCAAGTTTTTCCGGAAGTAATTACAATGGAGGAGGAATATGTACTCAATCACAAAAATCCAGTTTTCTTCGTTATTTGACGCGTGAGATAGTAAAGCAAACAAAGGAATCATCTTTCATTTTCATATCCGTGCTCTTTTGACTCCGTTCCATTTGGTTCTGCCCGTTTACACTGGAGCCAAACGGGACGGTTTCAAATGGAACCGTTCCTTCAACGGAGCCAAAAGAGGACGGATAGCACTTCCAAGTGGAACGGTTCCAACGGTTCTAGTGTAAACGCAAGGCCCTTTCGTACCAATTTTGGATCGTTTCCATTTGGAACCGTTCCATTTGGCTCAATTGTAAACGGGATCTTAGATGTGACTATAGTTTCTTTGGATTGTTCCTTCCTCTCTTCTTATCAAATACGCAGTTATGTATGTGATGAGTGAAAGCCCATGATTGAAAAGGAATTTAACCAAACCAAACTCGTAATTGTATATATCACTAATTCTTCTCTTTATCCAAGGTCTTCTAATGATTTGTTGATTTCACCGATATCTTTGCGTTTCAGATATGTTTACAAGGACTCAAAAAAAGCCACATAAACGCAAGCTTTCCTCCGATAAACGACCCTTCAAGAAGGCCAAGACCGATGGGAAAGAAGCGAACAAAGCTCGAAAAGCTGATTGGACATTTAAGACTAAGAAAAATTCTAATCATATGTCACTGAAACAAGGCATTAAGAGGGACAAGCGTAGTAAAATGCATGTAAAAGGAAAAGTCTTTGGGGAAAAAGCAAGTAAAAGATAGTAGGGGTATTGCAAATCGATGTAGTTGTTAGGATTATTCATAATTCATACTCTTGTTGTGTATGATTTCTTTTACATAGTAGGTAATTTCTCTTTCTTATCTTGCAATGCTTTCTATGGCATCCATATAT
>WIPJ01000586.1:27070-41191 GCA_018155075.1 Cassiopea andromeda
ATCAGCCCCAGGGAAAAAGAGAAAGATGAGGCCCCCAGCAAGGGAAGCGGACAGAAAGTTTTCAGGATCTAGAAATTAGCTATGGAAAAATACTGTTAGTTTACTTTATGAGGCCCCCAGACCTTGAAGCATTTGGTGTTATGAGGCCCCTTGGACCTGGAGACCTTGGAGCAATTCCCCCCTGCCCCATCTCGGTCGCCATAGATGTCAGAATTTATATGTGAACTAAGATACTATTGTGCTCGAACGAGATAGCGTATCTGCAAGAATGTGTTGCAACTGCAACCAAGTAGGTTATACTTCTGAGAACTGAGTTATGTTTCAGAGACCAAATCATTCATCAGCCATCCCCATGTGTAAACTTATCATTTCCTCTTGTTGGCCAGGTAGTGTGGAGCTCAATTCTATTCCAGTTCGCTTCATATTGACTTTTGAAATTCACTTACACTGAGATTCATTCATGTAATTTGCGACAAAGTGCAGGAGAGCAGATCATTCAATATTTAGATTGTACGGCAAATTTATGATATAGAAACTTCCTTGACAGGCATGCCTATTCATGTGCAAGATGACTTCAATATTGTTTTTGTATTAGGGATTTACTAGGAATTTAGAAGATAGTTTTCGAAGGTTAAAATGAAATAGTTGTGGCATAACTGCTAAGTGCAATAGATGTGTTTCTCCAGTAGATGAACTATCAACAATCTCCTAAGCTTAAAAGCAGATGGTCATGAATGGATTATTGATAAAGATTACCTTAGAACAGAGGATTAAACTTGTTATTATTAAAAAGGAGATTAAATTTGTTACTATTAGAAGAGTTTACTAGCTACCTAGATACATGTCTTCGCTTGAGTCACAAAACCGGGTGGAATTTGGAGGTTTATACGGAGCCAATATGGAACAAGTCCATTGTATGTGTGGGACGAGCCCTACGCGAGATAAAGATCTTGAACATCATCTAAAGAATACAGCCACTTGTGTAAGGGCGGGAAATCTTATTACATTGGGGGGCATGTTTAAGATGCGTGGCTTCTCGATTGGACAGGCCGAGCTGGAATGGGCTGGGGCAGTGTATACCCAAATACACATGTTCAAGCTTTTTTTAGACCCAGTACTGAAACGTTCTTAACATTTTCACGATCCCAGTATCAAAACTTTTTAAAGATGTTCTTAGCAAAAATTTTTGACTTCCAATGTTTGTATATGCACATTAATGGAAGCTGAAAAAGTACCATGCACACTAGAAAGGATGATAAATCTTAGTAAATAACAGAAGTCTAACTGTTAGAAGGCCGCCAACATCACATATATAGCATTTCGTACATAGATAAGTTAAAATATTAAACACACGTACATCTATAAACTTTCTTGGGTCCCAAATATCCAACTACAGAAGAAAACATTTTATGTATTGAGTGCTTGAGAGCGCATTGGCCAAACATCCGAGGTGGTCTCACTTGCTTATCAAAGCTTTTCTATTGAAATTTACAAATAGACAATGTTAGCACAGTTTCTAGCTTCTGTACGGGTAACTAATTCGCAAAAATCAAAGGAGAAGTGAAAAGGCTGTCAATCCTCCTCAGGCTAGCAATGTAGGACATTGCATGCCCATATGTTAATAGAAAACTTATGCATCGTTGTCCAAAAATACATTTCATGACAGCGCTTCAACCTCAAGCTTGTTCTTAATTTTCCACCACTTTTCAGGCTCGTGTTCTTACACAATTACTCATATAAAAGAAGAGTGTATTTTTATTAAAAATATAGAGAATTAGCAAGCTAGCAGGGTGATAGCCTTACTTCAGAAGTCAGGAACCTATGGCTCACGAGCCACATGTGGCTCTTTTCAAGACTGTACCTGGCTCTCTGGCTCGCATACAGATCTTAGCAGCGTTCTTCAAAGCATTGCAAAACAGCGAATACATCAAAAAAGGCCTTCCAAAGTTACCACTACTGTTGTATTCAGTTGTCTTATAGCCCGATTGGCCAAGTTAGTGTAGAATTAGAAGGTTTTGTGGTCCCATCCTACACCAATGCCCAATTGTATGGCTCTCATAGAAACCCATATCTAAATAGAGGCTTCAGTAGCTCTCTCAGCCAAAAAAGGTTCCCAACCCCTGCCTTACTTGAAGGATGTATGCAACAACAACAACATTTATATCACATGGTCATCGTTCAAGAAATATGGCGAAAGGAATGAGGCTTAATCGACCTAAAAAGGTTCTTTTCCTAGTGTACAGAAAGATTCCTTAATTATAATCGCTTCTATCAAGTTTCCTGATATGATGCTTTGCTTCACATGCTCTGTTTATGCCGCATGTTGCTACTTTAATTACAGCGAGCTCATGTTTACGTTTTAGGCCCTTCACAATAATCATCAGAAACTTGGGAGAGTTAAAAAGCAGCAAAGAAAGAAGGAAAAGAAGATAAAAGAAATAGCATCTGTTGTAGATCCACTTGTGACAAATGCAATTTTAAAGAAGAGAAGGTTTACTGTTTCGGGCTTCATGCTTCCTATCCACTTTTCTCTCACTAAGCTAAGTTTCATTCAATTATATCGCGTTCACAATTCACTAACATGTTTATTTGCACTGTCAAAATTAATGTCAGTTTTGATGCTCTGCGTGTTATTAGCAAGTTTTTGTACAGTATCAACAGGTGAACTCAAAATAGCAGCAATTAATAGTTGAATTGCTTTGAAAGTGACAGTTTAGCATAGTCATCGCAAACAAGGATGTGGCGCAGCCATCCATGTTACCTCTGTCAAAAATTTTGGGGTTCGCAGACCCTCACTTGAATACAAAGCTAGAGAAAATCTTTTCTTAAATTTATCTACTTTGCACAAAAGTTGTACCTTTAAAAACATTGGTTTATCAACCCTGCATGCGCCATTTTTTCTTCCCACATCAATATTGTTGTTTTAAAGTCCTTTGTTCCTATTTGCCTTGAGCATAACATATAATGGTATTTGTAGTCAAAATATAGTGTTTAATTACTACGATTAAGAATTATACAATCAGCCAAAACATCCCAGATGGTAATCCTGTACGTGGAAAGCAAAAACAGCGCCCACCCCTTTCTACAAACTTTCAGAAAGGATAATAAACTAACGTTTTTTAAGGGGCCTTACAATATAATCTTATTGCCTGGCACAAGTTTGGCATTCAATGGAGTATTGAAGATTTAGTTGGAATTATTTTTCATGATATTAAAAGAATATGGTCTTTGAATTTCTTTGTTGAGCCTCCCTTGTTATAAATTTAGCACTACACTCCTGATTATAAACTGACATTTTCACACTTCTACCCATGCGTAAGTTAGATTTTCTGTACATATTGCTGCTTAGTTGAAATTTGCTTATTACTTTGCATGTGCTAAACAGGTTTTGCTATTATTTAAAATTTTACATCGAAATTGAATTGATTACATCACTGTTTCCTGCACCCATACTCTCCTTTGTTTTTATGAAGTTGGAGCTGCTTAAACATCTGTTTTTTGCAGTCTTCTAAAGTTATCATCATAGATTTGTCATTATAATTCTGTGTACCAATAACTTAAAGCAAATATATTATTTATAATACTTAAGTTGTTATTTTGAGTGAGCATAATGGATCCTATGTAATTTCTTTTTTGTGATTGACTGCAGGACAAACCCTAAAGCAAACATAACACTTTCTGCAAAGAAGAGACGATTGCTCACAAAAAAGCTAAAACGAGAGGAAGTAAGGATAAACCAAATGGAAGGTCAGTTGCTCACTTCAATTGTCTTGATCAATTAAATAAAGTGGATATTTGAATATAAGTATGACAACCAAAAGAGATTATCATTTAGTTTTCCTTCTTAATGTTGATTTATTAGACAATTCCATAGTATTCGACAATCCTATACGATCCAGCTAAATACAATTTGACTCGATCCTAGTTGACAAAGTCATGATACATTTCAACCCAATCTTGGGACATCTACAGTCAAAAATAAAGGCCCGAATATTATCATACATAGAAGTATATTGTATGTTATATATTGTATAAGTGTTAGTTAAAATTATCATTGCTTTGTGGTGCCATTGAAGCATGCATAACGTTGTTAGTAGTGATTGGCAAAGTAGTGGGATTTTTTATCTTTTTTTGAGAACTTCTAAAGTTTAACTAGTTTAAATTCAATAGCATTTGAAAAAATTCTTCTCAATGAAAGCATTCACAACTGATTATAGATGAGGATTTTTCTATATTCTTTGCTATGTTGAATTGCTTTTCAGAAAAAGAATTGTTTAAAATAGGCTTTCAGATTCCTTATCAGTGTACTTTCAGAAATCATGGCAATGTACCAAATTCATTTCAGGCGCATGGGTGTAAGAATTTTCATAAAGTCAATTTTTCCTTATGCACATTTTGTCTTTGTAGTAACTATTGAAAACCCAAAAGATAAATCTACCAAATCCACCAAAAATAGTGTATCAAAGAAAGAAAGGATGGATGTTGATGAATGAAGCAGTTGCAACATTAGATGAATTGTCACCCTGGTTGCCATTAAAAACATGCCATATATATGAAAATATGCAAGGTCAAGGTTGGAGTTGCTCATCATCCCTTTCTAGGATGCAATGGCATGTTGCAAAGTGCTAGTAGTTGCTGCTTAACTATAGAAATTTTTTGCTTGCATTTGATTGTAAGCATAGTGCATTTTGATGAATGCCTTATTGGCAAATAGGAAAGAGCATTAAATCTCAAGATATACCTGTGCAGCAAAAACAAGTGATTTAATTTCTTCACTTTTTTGTATGTAATATTTGTAGTAAGTGCCGTGGAAGCTTTTTGTCTTTTTGTGGGTAGTTTAGTTTGCTATTCATTTTGCTAGATGCTTTCATGCTACTTACAAGGTGTTACATCTGTGATCTACTTTCATATTGTGGAGTTGTATTCAGATCCCAGTCCTCCTCCCATACCTATGGGCATTAAGGGCATAGGGAAATGACATTCCTATTGCAGCTTAAAGACTTCTCCATTGTATTGCAAAGGCATCCCAGAAACATGTACCCTTCCCTATTTTGAAAGTGTTTCTATTTCTAAATGAATCTATATGAGCATACAACTGCCTTTATGCTTGCAAACTGTTGAGTCTACATAGTGTTATTACCAGGGGATGATTTTGGGGGAGGGCTATGGCTCCCATTAAAGTATGGAAGCCCCCATTGAAAGAGCATATACTCACTAACCATATCTTAGTAAATTTGATCACTCCAAGAATACTTATGGAAATGGATCTCTTCTGCTATTACCAAAAATAAGAAGCAAGTCTGGAAGAAAAACTTGCATTTAAATAAGTGGTTATATATAATAGCTTGCTTAGTGACATTAGAAACAAAAACCATTTTATTAGCTTTAAAAGGAAAATAAATGCTTTAGCTTTTAAGTTCTGTGATTGTCAGTAAGTCCCTACTGTCTTCAACCTTTACATTTGTAAGTTTTCCTTTTACTTTGCATACTTTAATTTGGACAGGACCCTTGGTGATAGCATTAATCTTTACTGAAAAGGTTATCCTGTATAAATATGCTATATTGTTAGTCATCCTCATCTGAAAATCCTGGTGCTACCAATTTATTGCAGACAGCTTTTGTACACAATATATCATTCTTAGTCTTTGCCTACTTGCTATTCATAGTACTATAGGCATCAAGACTGGGGCACCAGTAACCCATGCATCTTTTCTTTTAGAAAAGCAAGAACAATGTCTAGATAATGAATTATATTTATGTTTAATAATCATGGATCTCTATCAAACAATCTGAGTAGTTAAATTTACCACAGTTTCAACTTACAAAGTTATTTGGCATCAGTGACCAATGAACAGTTACTCTGGGACAACATGCATTTTTCTGCCTGTGCCCCCAATTTTGAAATTCATGAGAAGACCCTGTAGTAGTGGCACTAGGGAGGGCTGGGAAGCTATGTCCACACATTGTAGCATACTAGCAGCTATTCATTTAGTACATATGTATGAAGGAGGGATGGTCAAGCAAAAGTGTATACTATTTACAGGGGGGGTTTCATTTTTATTTCAAATGCAGATGGTGGCCCTTCAACCAAATCCAAGTAATTATGCAAAATAAGAATCTCTTTTTGCATGTTTCCTGCAACTTTTCATATCCTAGTTGCTTGTATTATACTTTGTCTTTGGCAACAACTTTTATTCCTTTTTCTATACAATACTTGCTACAATCATTTCCTTGTCCCTCAAATGCTTTACAGCAGGCATGTCCACAGTCCGGCCCACGGGCCAAATCCGGCCCTCGGTCAAATTTTATCTGGCCCGCAGCCTAGTCATGAAATATATTACGCTCGTATACTGTTCTCTGGCTAGCAGTATTACCATTCTTCATTTACCCACTAGAGACCAACAGCACTTTACACAACACAACCCCCAACCCGCTAGAATTCATGGTCACTGGTTTTCCACCAGAATTCTCACGTAAGAGCACAATTACTTCTGTTTAAGAAAAAAGGTTAAGTGAATATTCAAGTGCATGTGATATGCTTGTTTTAAATGTACCAAAAACATTCTTAAGATGTTGAAATTGAAACAAAAAAAGCAAATGTGAAACACACAGTGGCTTCCAAAAATTTTCTTAAATTATCGTTGCTATATGTAAAAAAGGTTGGCCCCCACCACTTTTACAATAGAAAATCTGGTCCCCGTTGCAAAAAGTGTGGAAACCCCTGCTTTACAGCCCCTTTTCTATGGAATTATTGATTGGATGTTTAAGTACATTTCTGATAGAAATTTGGGGAGTGGGCTCAGAGGAGTAAGAGTATGTACATAATGAAGGTGCGCAGCAAGTGTACATGTGCGTACAATAGG
This sequence comes from Cassiopea andromeda, assembly GCA_018155075.1. Taxonomy (NCBI): domain Eukaryota; kingdom Metazoa; phylum Cnidaria; class Scyphozoa; order Rhizostomeae; family Cassiopeidae; genus Cassiopea; species Cassiopea andromeda. The sequence continues at coordinate 33,934 of WIPJ01000586.1, forward strand.
GAAGGGAGGTAACATTTTCGCTTTGGTGTGTATGTACTAAATGAATGACCCTCTGAATGAATGAGCTCTTTTCTCAGAAGCATTTAGAAATCACAGTACCTTTTTAACTGTATATTAGCTCTCCTGTTAGAGGAGCCAGTACCCTGCCGGAAAATTCCTGTGCCCGTCTCGGGCCTGATGGCACCTCACCACCACCCCTGGGCGGCGCAAAGCTGTAGCGCAGCGGCAATGGGAAGGTTTCGCCACAACGAGGTTCCACTGTTTATTTCTGCCTTGAGTATACCATGGTACAGGTTTGATACTAGAAATGAGTTTCTTGCTTAACAAGTTAGCGACAAAGAAGGACATTGATATAGCGATAAAAACAACAGTTGATAAAGTCCTGGTTCTTAGGTTTGGACGTGAAAGTGATGCTGTATGTTTGCAACTAGATGATGTGGTACTGACTTTCAAATTCGCATTTGACCTAGGCATATTCACACGATTTAAGCTATATAGCAGTAAAAGAGAAGGGAAAGCTCTTCTGATTTTTATTTAATTAGGATTCCTCCAGCATGAGTTTGCTATAGGAACTTATCATGGATTGTATCCTTTTCTGTTACGATGTGTCGACGTTGTTAAGTTAGTTTTGTTGCCTGGCTTGCAACGTAGAAGTGCTTTTGTGTTTTAGTCATTTGTTATATTGAATCCAAGCTTTTTTGTTGAGGCATTGCTCCCCAATGGCGCAGACATGTCACTTCTTTCACAGAAGTTGTATACTTATTGAAATGTTTTGCGTAATTTTTCATGGAAATGCATTTTTCCTAAAGACTATCGGGGGAAAGTCAAGGAATTAAGCTAATTTTAGTGAAAATTAGATAGATATCAAAGAAATTGCTTGCCTTTGCTTCATGAATATGTCATTTCATCCCAATATGCTGAAAAACTAGCAAGAAAATCCTTTTCATATATGTGTACTTTTTTCTATTGGCATTACAGGGTGTAGGCTTTCTTAATGACATGCCTATTGTAGTAAGTAATGCATAGCATGTTTTGTTTTGCCTTCCCTTGTCAAGGGACCTCTACAGAATGTGGCAGGATAAGTGACAGCACAGACTCTGTATTTAGAAATACCTGCTGTAATGAAGGGTGATTTCACTATAAGACAGTTTTATCCTTAACATTTTAGCTTTCAAAGGCAGCTCCAGATCTGGCAAATATGGCAGAAATTTACATAATTGATGCAGATAACATGCCAGTCTATGTGCAATACTTTGATATAACATTGATCCCAGCTACAGTCTTCTTTTTCAATGGTCAACACATAAAAGTTGATTATGGGTAAGATAAGTTCTTTGTTGATTAAATTCCTCTGGGGCAAAGTGCATATTTGACTGGCATTGAGTATTTATACCAATGAGCTTCTTAGGATTTAAAATAATTTTTCATTGTTATTGATAGCCATCTATGGCCACATTACTATTATGGGTGTGATACTTTGTGGCCAGAATCAATAATTGCAGGTACTATGAAGAAGTTGCAAGCAGTAACATAGACAATAATTTCATTTTAGGACACAAGATCATACCAAGTTTATTGGTGCATTCAAGAAAAAGCAGGACTTTATTGACCTCGTGGAAGTTATTCTAAGGGGTGCACTGAGAGGCAAGATGATGATTACAAGCCCATTAGATCCACAGGATGTTCCAAAATATTCATTAATATACAAAGATATATAGTAAATTACCAACAGATTTCAATTCCTTTGTTGTTTCTTTCATGCTTAAAAAAACAATTAGAACTGATTAGCAAAAGTATGATGGTCCAGAGGGCTCAGTTCAGTATTGTTTTTTCACAGTTCAGTTCTTTTGTTCTATGTAAATATCATATGGAAAAGGCGGGTGAGGCCTTAGCCTTCTGGGACATCACACATAAGCACTGACAGGTGTTGCTTGAAACAAAAGCTTTTACAATTACAATAATTCAAGCATCCAACTGTTTATCTGTAAAAAGCTACCATTAGAAAAATGTGAAAGTCTACATAAAGGTAGTTGCAAAAATGAGAAAGTTTTCTACACATTTGACTCATTTCCCTTTCTGGTATTCCCTTCTATACTGTTGTCTAATATATTCTGGTATTCTCTTGTGTTCAAGAGCTTAAGAAATAAACAGCAAGCAGGTTATATGGAACACACTTAATGAGTATAAAACCAGGTGAAAAATCAAGCATCAAAAGCCCTTTTACAACACAAGTTGCTTATGTTTTGCCAAGCATTACAGAAAGCTTGACTCTGGATATTCCTTTCAACCACAAAGTGCATGCTATCTTTAAAAGCCCTACACTTATTCAATGGTAAGTTCGTTAATTGGCCAGTCCTCGTAACTTCCATCAGGCAAGAATCTTCTAATTATGAGGGGTATTTTTCTTTCTTTGAGTTCTTTCATGGCAATATGCAAAGGATCGGTCTCTCCATCAAGTTCAACCATCACTGGGGCATTCATACTTATTTGCAATGCCCTCGTACCCAATACACGTGCTCTCTCGTATTTTGTTAAATAAGGCGTTGTAGTTCTCTTTTTTAAGCGTGGCTGGTTGTCCTCACTAGCTGGCAATACATCAATTCTGTCTGCATCATCAATGGCGTTCCCTTCAGCGCCATCCATTGCTTCATCTCCATCATCATCCTCTTCCACATCTTCCATATCAGCGTAGCCAAGGTCTTCATCGTCAGACATTTTATGAGTTTTGATATAATGAATACTTTAAAGTTTTGAATGGATGAAAAAATAAGAACAGCAACGACTGTCCTTCTCTTTTGCTTTGATTATACGAAATGTGTAGTGACTGATACAGAGGCTGAAAAATAATGGCCACTTCTGCATGGCTACTTGTTGTCATTACAGCATGATTATATTTTTATAGAAATATGAGATGGCAGATAAGCAGAACCAAGTGCTTTCCAAACTCAAGAGAGACCTTGAAATTGCCTATCACCATGGAAATGAAGGAGATATAAAAAGTGTGCTGCAATCAATATTCAATATTGAGGATGTTGATGTGTACTCACTGGTTCTTGCCATTTGCAGAGAATCAAGTAGCAGTCTTTATAGCAGAGGAAAATCAATTCAAGGAATCACCCTTTGTGAATTCAAAGATTGGATTAAAAAGCATGTTAGTGATGATTAAATAGCTTTCAGAAATTTATTTTCATTGCATGGTATAACTATTTTTCCAACATATGATAAGAATTACACTCTTTTTTAATATGAACAATTTTACAAGACACAAGCCTGAAAATTGAGGGAAAATCAAGAACAAATTAAGAACAATGTTGATGGTGAAATGCTGTCACAAAATGTACTTTTGGACAATGATACATAGGCTTTCCACATACACATGGAAATAAAATATCCTCTTCTGGTTAATCTAAGGAGAATCAACAACCTTGTCACCTCTTGTCTATTATTTTTGCAAATAAGTTTCTCCTAGCAAAACATAGTAATCATTTTGCTAGATACTGTGCTATTTGTAATAGTTTATAAACTTTTTTTAATATAATACATTGATATGCAAGGGAGACCATAACTTGTGGCTAATGGACTCTCAATCATTCAAAAGATCCAAGTATGTATTGTTAATGCATTTATATGTATCTGTAGATTACGTATGTCATACTAGTTTAAAACAATTTCAAAACAATGGAACCTCAAAATTTTGGAGAAACTAAGAACAGCCAGCATATACCTCAAATTTACTGGCTCTTATAAAGAAAGAGTCTAGACAAGTTTATAATTGCTTTTGTGACTTGTTATGACATTTGTATGCTTTTTCTAGCAGTTGCTTTGAGTGACTACATAATTACCCTAGGCTCTAGGATTTTAGGAAGGCACTAATGACATCATCATATGCATATTTAATTGTCTGCTAAATCTGAGTCATATCTGAAAGTGTGTGATGTCATAATGACTTGCCTGCAAGCTATTTCATGTTTATACACTGAATGGTTTCAAAAATTAGTACTTACTGACACATTTTTTGAAGTTATGTAGTGATCCTAATGTTAGTTATGTAGTTATCTTGTGACTCTAATGATCCATTTCTTTGGACTGTCTGTGACTTCCTCTCTGAAAATAGTGTGATTTATTTAGTTATTAGAATTTCCTGAGCTTAATTGATGTTTTTATTATTTTAGGACCAGTTGGTGTTAACTAGAGATCACAAAGATAATGCAATGTTCTATCTTGTAACATCTGGACTGACGTTTATAGATGAATTGAATGATGTTTATCAACTAGATAAAGGAAATGATAGAGCTTATTTAGCAGCACACCTCGAATACCTTTATGATTCAAAAAATGATCCAAAGACTGCTGCTAGTGTTGCAGTAAAGTTAAAATTACAAGATTATATTGACCCTGAAGCACTTCTGCTACCATTGATAGTTGCAGACAAGTTTCAGGTTGCAGAGGAGTTACTGAAAGGTTCCCCAAAGCTGCAAAAACAATATGCTGAAATGCTTGACAAATTATGCTCTTTACCTGAAGATCAAATTTTTGATTACATACAAAAGTATGTATTTGTGGCATAAACTCTTAATGCAGGCATATTGAACAGCATATAAATTTTGAAGAGTATTTTTTACTTAGCTTGTGGATCAGTGCATAAGTGTATGTAGTCATTACAAGCAGCCAGGTTGCTTAGGTCTGATTGTTGGTTAGATTAGAGAGGTATCAAAACTGCTACCTTAACTCTAAAAAGAGTTCTTCACCCTTGTATGGGAGGGTAAGATGCTCCAGAGAGGGGGAGTTATAGCCCCTTAATCCCCTCCTGGCACCCTACAGTTATGCCAAAACTAGTATTTCTATGATAATAGAATGCTATAACTGTTGAGAAATACTGAGTAGTAAATTCCACTGTATTTGTGATGCCTTGCTTTTCATTCAGAAAAAATACTGATTAGATATCTTTCAGGGGCAGTGCACCACAGACTGGGGAGGATTCTGGGTGCCTTGTCCTAAACTTATTATGCAATCTGGTTGCCAAGCCAATTTCAAAATTTTACTGGAGTTCCCTCCCCCAACATTTTCTTATCAAATTTGGGAAAATTAGAAAATTGATCTTGGTGAGAAGTGGAGGGGGTATGTCCCCCCAGTCCCCCTTGGCACCACCACTGGTATCTTTTGTAATGAATTTTCCAAGGCCTGCTACACCCTGTACTGTTTTGTGTAGTAAATTTTTCTTGTGATTTACCAATGGAAGTAGGAATTCTCAAATAAGATCTTTGAGCTCTATATATAGCACTTGCACCATGTACTCTGTCCCTCTATCCAAAAATCTGCATGTCTTAGAAGTAAAGCTCAATTTGGCTTTTGTTAGCTTTTTAATCTGGTTCACAGAATATTTTCTTCTTTGCAGCAAAAGGAGACTACAAATAATTGATACAAATAAATTTAGAGCAAAAACTCTTCAGAAGATAGCAGAGAAATTCATCAAGAAATATGATCTAGACTCAGGTTTGACAAAGTTGTGTTTGAATTCAAAAAGCTTTGATCAAATTTTTTTTTGCTCTATGGCTGTTTGAAGATAACCACTGATAGAAATTGCCTATTATTCTTGTTCACAGTGTTCTTTGTCCACTATTGAGTTCTATTTTCTTTGGTTTTAGCAATGTTTCCAAGTGTGTACAGAGAAAAGAATTTAAGAAGTGTACGTCATGTATTAAGCAATCGATACAGATCGGTGAGTTTTCTACAATTTAACAAGGTTTTGATTTTGAGGATTCAGAACTTTGATGATTGATGGTTAGATATCTAGGCTTTCATTCACCATTTACACACCCCCTGGGTGCTTTAGGACTGTTCAGACATTGGGATTTGTTCCTTGTCGTCAAAGGACCCTTAACCATCCAAAATTTTCACAATATTTCCTAGATATCAATGCAATAATAATTATGATGATGATAGATTTTATTTACGGTTGGATTTACAGTTGCATGACTTGATAATTTATACTGTCGAGTAAAACTAATACATACTAACTAACAGAGAGTTTGCAGAAAATTATGTTACAGTTCCTCAAAGTCTATATATACATGTACTACAGTTGCAAACTTCGCCTGACCATTGCAGACCATATTGTTCACATAGAGAGTACGTGGTCCTCAAAGTACGCTGTTTTGAGCATGAGAAGCACATCGATGTCATACATGGCGTTTTGTTTATTTTACTTATAGAAATCAAAATCTCTAGCAAGAGTTTCAAAATTTAGCACCTGGACAAAACTACTGCATTTAGTTGGTGGCAATGACCTTATATAGGTAATTCTAGTGCTTGGGGTCTCATTGAAATATAAGCTTGACGATACGCTTTTAGTCTTCAAGATTTGATCGTTAAATTTGTCGAATGTCTTTTTTCAGCCTCCAATTGAGCATACGAAATGGGATGGCAATTTAGAGGTATTTTCTTCCGTTATATGTCATTTATCTAGGTATCTATGACCTTGCTAGACTTATTGCTTTGAACCCCTTGTTTGTTTCCCTAGTTCATGTAGTCGATTTTGTTTGTCCCTAGTTTTCCTAAATAAGTTTCTTTGCATTCATGGACGTGGGAGGACTTCAAATTTAGGGGGCTGTAGATTTTCTGCCCGAAATATCAAATAGAGCTGCAGAGCAGGCAGAAAAGTTGCCCGAATTTCCTATTGTTCTTTCAGCAAATTTACCCGAGTGAAACGGATTTCTGCCCAACTTGGGAGGACTGCAGCCCCCTGCCTTCCCGCCCCCAATGCTTATATCTATGACCTTGCCGGACGTATTACTTTGAGCCCCTTGTTTGTTTCCCTAGTTTATGTAGTCGATTTTGTTTGTCCCTAGTTTTCGTTTATAAGCCTCTTCGTATTCAATTTTTTACGCTGATGCTGGATCCCAGAATTGGCACAAAACGTGCGGTCGTACCCCTTGGAATTGTCAACCCACAATACGGATTTTTCAGAAATGGAAAGTTTTTAGCATACAATTCTGTGCTTCTTGTTCATCGCCATTATTCTATGATTTCGACAGCTTGAGCTCTACATGCGGGATATAAAAGGATTTTTCCGTGGCGTTATTTGAAACTTTAAATTATGTCGATTTTAACTTTTCATATCTGTGAAAAAAATGCCAGCTTCAGGTTTTGCCCGTATAAAATATTTGTGTATGTTTCAGCTTTTATGTATCGGTTTATCTCTTTCATTCCTGGCTATCCTGTGGATCTTTTTTGCTAACTTTTACTCCAGAGCAGATAG
>WIPJ01000586.1:49139-62085 GCA_018155075.1 Cassiopea andromeda
TATGGCAGGGCAGGACAAAAAGACAAGTAGGTTAAGTGTTATATGCTATTAAACTGATATATTGGATTGAGTGGTTTTGCTACTTCAATTGGCTATCTGATACCGTGAGATCTTTTACAAGACGTTCCCCTATCGGACACTTCCAGAATGATGTAATACCACAGCATGCTAGTCTATGATATTTGTAAAAATGCATCCTTGTATATATGTATGTCTGTATGTCTGTATGTCTGTACTCTGTTTTTTAAGAAACCACCTTATAAGGAACCTACATGTAGACTGCCGAAATATTTAAAGAACTTATACTACAGATATAAAAAGACATAAAGAACTTTTTAATTTGAAGAAGTTTTATTACTGCAAATAATCTAGAATTATGAAGCCTTTTCCATTCATGCACAGCCACAACTCACAAAGATTTATTTATAAATCTTCCCTCCTACTTTATTTGTACCTTTATTCTTGAGCTCTAGCCAGAATTCAGAATTTGGATGTTTCTTTGTGTCTGTACCAATTTTATGGTAATGTATGTGCAATGGAGTTTAAGGAACCATTAAGGAACTTTTTGAACTAGAATTTGATAAAAAGAAGTCCAAAAGTAAGGAGAATTGGCCAGGCCCCTTATAAAACAGCGTGTTCTTGTGTGTTAAATACATCCATATTTTCACTAATTTATGTTCATATGCTCATATTTATTCCTATGTTTATGCATGTTCATATAGCTATACACTATACGCTGTTTCTTTATATAAATAACTAATTTTTGCTGAGCTTCAATATTCATAAATATTTCTGATTTTGAGTTTAGGATTATTCTCAAATTACTAAGTTACCAAATGTATAACTTAGCCTGCACATCAGAGGAATATATTCAAATATTTGTTGATGCTTTACTTCATCATAAACTAAAGCAAGACCCGAACTAAATAATAAATATTTTATCTATAGTGCAATAGTTGATTGAAAAGCAGTTATATAGCTCGAATAGAAAAAATTCTTGCAGCATTCTTGATGAGGCTTGAGCCTCGCAACATCTTGATAAAGCTTGGGCCTTAAATTATGCTTAAATTGGAGCGATTTTGAGCCTCAATATTCCTGTAAACTTTATAGCTTTGTAAGTGCATTTAAAGTCACTTACATGGAATGAAAATCACATTGGCAACATTCTATAATTAGGGGTTATAACGGATAAAAGTCTCTCGTATAATGAACATATTGAAAAAGTTCGAAAAAGGCAAACTTAAGAGTTAAACTTTTGTCCCACGTCAGACAAGATCTGACGCATCATGCAGGGGAAACAATTTACAATGCTCTGATACTGTCTCTTCTACTTTATTGCAACAACATTTTTATTGACATGTCACCAAATAAGAAAAAAAATTTGAAAAAATTCAAATTAAGATGTTTAAATATTATAAATGGTAAAAGAATTAATGGCAAACTACCATCAATAAATCATACCAGAAAGGAAGTGTGTGCAATTGAAGCTTTCAAATGTTTGAATGGAATTTCGCCACCTGATTATACGAAATACTTTAAACGTTTGGATCACTGCAAAGGCACTCGTGGCAATAATCACAGCTTATTGCTTCCAAAAGAAAATTCTGGAGCATATAGAATAACGCTTACATTTTTGGGTGCTTAGGTTTTCAACAAACTTCCCAGCAATATGAAGAATGAGTCATCAATAGTTAAATTTAAGACTGCCTGCAAAGACTTTAACTTTGACTTACCATCAAACTTTTCCTTTGAAGTTGATTCTGTTTGAAGTTGTTAATTTGTACACAATTTGATGTTAGTTCTTTTAGGTAAACAGGTCCTTGATTGATCGCAGCAAATCTTTATTGCTGAGCAAGCTAACCTGTATAAAAATTGTTATATTGTTATTATATTATTATTCTTATAAATAGAAAGAGTGTATACTTATATTTATTTCTATATTTATTACATGCTGCAGAATAGCAATTATACAATTGGCTGTTTTGGAACAAGTGTTCATTTTGGACGTTATAGAATTCGATAGAACAGAAGAGGGCCAGAAGCTGCTGCAGTTATTATTCAGAAAACTGTTCACTTCAGAGAATACTCTGAGAATCGGTAAAAGATTGTTCTTTTATTTATTAATTTCATGCCTAATAGTTGGATAGTTTACCAATGGCAGTAGGGCTTAGACATGGGTGAGTTCTTAAAGTGTCAACAGGGGGCTCTAGATGCAATGTCATGATATGGGTGTAGCATAGTTGAAACTACTCCCATATTTTCAAAGATAGAAACATGACAATTTAATCTAGTTATGTTATAATATAGCCAATAATTAGAAAGTTCTCGATAGCCATGTAGCAGTCAGGAAATTTGTCGTAGCGATGCAATACAAAACATTGGAAGCAAGGTCAATGCACTTTGAAAAGCAAAACTACAACTAAGCCCCCTCCGAAAATGATCAAAAGTTTTAACAAGGCAGCTCCACCTCCTTGAGCCCCCCTTGAAATTCCCCTGGGCTTAGATCTTTCATAGTCAGAAAATTATATATAGAAGGGTTCCTCATTATTCTGGCAGCTACTGTACGACAAGAAGCCACTAGATGTTTTGGCTTTGTAAAGCTCCAATATTCTTTCGAGTTGTTAGTTAAAAGCAGTTGACCTGGTATCAATAGCCCAGGCAAGCTCCTCCTGAGCAATGCAGATGCTCTTTGAAGTTTCCCAAGACCGAGCTATCCTATTAGCTAGAGATATGAAGGAAATCTTTATGCTTATTATTGTTTTCTTAGTGCCTTTTCCGCTCTCTGTAAGTCATATTTACTTCCGAAGTATGCAAGATAGGTTGTTACTGCTATTGATTCTCATATCCAGTCGGAAAAACGGTCTAGAAATCCAATTCAATGGGCGCTTGTTTTTCAAATCTCATTTGCTAACCGTGTTATGTTCACCTACTTAATGCGTGTTTATTTCTATTTTTGTGATTGAGTTAGTTCATAATTCAGGAAATAACCAATTTACTTGAAAATTTGATAGTACACAATGGCCTATCCTCAGTAAGTAATCGTATTTCGCCCTCTTCGCTAAAGATTTGGCTACATATTTACGATTGAAACTCCGATGCGTTGAAATTTCCATTCAATACAGATTTCATTCATTCGAGAAATTTCTCTGATATGCCGAGGAAAGAAGAGATTTACCATTTGTGTCCATAGCCTTAGTTTTGAATCGATAATCACTTGGAAAAGGATTTAGTAAAAGAAATAACTCATCTGTGTGTCTGACCAGTTGCGAATGAATTCATCAATACTAACATCTTTTTGTTGATGAATGCCATATATGACCATAGTTCACACATCTTTTTTGTTGACGCATACCATGTATTACCATAGTTAATGCACTTTTTTGTTGATGCACACCACATATTACCATAGTTAACACATCTGTTTGTTAATGCATGCCATATATCGCAATAGTTAACACATCTTTTTTGTTGATGCATACCATATATGACCATAGTTAGCACATCTTTTTTATTGATGCATACCGTAGATGGCCATAGTTAATTATCTCCTACGAACATCTTTCTATTTTCTTTTTTGGTGAAGAAGATTTATGCAAAATAGTGAAGAGAGAAATTCTCTATAATATGCTAAATTAATATTTATTAATGCCTAGTTAGAGATGAGAATGTATTAAAGCATATATTTGCATTATTGATATACTTTTGTTGTAGGAGTATTTTATTTAGTATTTCAAACAAGATTCTATGTATAATGGTAGTAGAACGCGAAAGGTGATTGGATCATCAATAAAGAGTATTTTAGATTGCCAATATGATAAACAGAGGCGACTATGGCGCATTTTAATTCCTATATTTTGCAGAAGGCTATCTTATTATAACAATTATAACTTCAGTGCCCATTTGTTATTTTTATGGAGTTGTACGTCTCCACTTTTCAAAGCTATCGTCATATACCGAAAGTTCCCTGTGAACGTATAAGTCACTACTCTGCGCTGTATTGCTCAATGTACATGGACCTCAAATACTGTTCTAATTTGGCCATCTGAAAACAAAGCAACTAAAGTCATGAATGTTATCTGTTGTTACTCATTTGTTATGATGAAAATGTCTTCAGTGAAGCCACAACATTTAGTGGAATAATCATTGGAAACCTGGCTTATCCTGGGAATTCTTAGATAGAAATACTAATAATTAGATGAAATTTAGATAGCGTAACAGTGGCACTATATTTTAGATCTAGATAGCTTTGCATAACGGGCAGCCAATTTTTGTGACCACATTTGATGTAGTGCGCTGCTAGCACTTTGAAGGTACGTCTCCCGCTCACTCACTCATTCTCTTTCTGTCTCTCCCCAGGGCATTTGTTAACATACAGGGTGGCGGGGAAATTCTCCTTCAGCCCCTTTCATATCCCCACTAGAGGAGCATGTTTGCCCCACCACCTAAGTGCCCTTTTGATTCAGCGACTTTTATAGTTTGTCTTGTTTGAAATATTTGTGTACTTATATGAATTTCTCATTCTACGGTCTATACCAATATTTTAAGAGTACTTTTGAAAGCCTATTAATCTGTAAATTCTGCATTTATCTAAAGTGCTCTTCTCTCAAATGCTCCACCAGTGAAAAATCCTTTAAAAATGCCCTTGAATGTGCTAAGAGTTAACATGATCTGTTAGCACCTGACTTTAAACGTGCGTCTCCTACTTACTCACTCACTCACTCACTCACTCACTTACTCACTCACTCACTCACTCACTTACTCTCTCACTCACTCACTCACTTACTCTCTCACTCACTTACTCACTCTCTCACTTACTTACTCACTAATTCACTCACTCACTCACTCACTCTCTCATTATCTTTCTCTATCTCTCGCTCTCTCGATGCTTTTCATTTTAGTAGAATGAATGATTTTGATTAGCCGTTGTCAAGTATATTTGCTGCTTATCAAAAATTTCAATGTCGTTTGCCAATTGTTAACAGCATTCTTTAATAAACACGATACTGAAGTTAGGCAAATTAAGAAACATTTAGGAAACAAAGGCAGCCTGAGTTTGAAACTTCAACTTCAAAAAACTGTTTTTGCAAGAAAATTCTCCATCAACCTAGAAAAAATTAGAGACATCATCCGTTAAATACTTCACAAAAGCTGAACGTTCTATTTCTTGTGTCACAGTTTCAAAATTTTGGTTGTTATTGTTATTGAAAGTTTCAAGAATTTAAGAAACATAATTAACCTTAGTCATCAAGAGAGACAGTTCCATTTTGTAGTTAGATATATTGTAATTTTCAGTGTGATCATTATTGACGGTAAAAAAATTAGTCCAGCGCCCTGTTTATGTTCCTAGATGAGTTTATAGTGTATTCGTTAGAGGTAATTCCACTTGTAATTGTGCGCTCATTGTGGAGTTGACGGCGTGCAGGGTTATAAATAACGGACAGCAGGTTCGACTAGAAAGGACTTATTGGTAGGGATCGAGTACATATGTTAAGCATCATTGAACTTACTTATTGATGTTGTTTCAATCTTTTCCAGGATTTGGTATAGATGGTGATATAAGAATGATTGTCCAGAATTATCCATACGCACAGGAGTTTTTTGAAGATGCACAGAACTTTGAAGACTTACAGAACATAAGCAAGCAGGTGCTTAGCCTTTTAATCCTTCGTATTTTAAAAGCACTTTTCTATTTTCTAGAAAATAGTTAGCTAACTCTTAGCCAGCGATGTATATTTTTGGGGTGTGGGGGGGGTGTCGCGCTCCCCACTATTTTTGAAATTGCAAGAAAGTTGGGCAAAAAGTCGGCAAGAGAGTTGACCTCAATGTCTTCCGTGACCTTTTTTACTAACAGTAGTTGGTCAAATGGTCAAAACGCCCCCCCCCCTCGCATGGAAAGTGCCTCATTACATATCTGCTTTTAACGACCTTTCCTTTACAGTGAAATGAAGTTCGACAGTGGTAGCACACGAAGCGATCACTATTGATCTGTTACGTAATTGCAAGAGTGATCCAACACACTTTTTGTCCTTCCCGGCTACAAACAGTTTTATGCCGGCTGTGAAACAGTTATACTGGTCCTGAAGCAGTTTTATATCGGTTATGAAGCAGTTTTACACTGGCTATGGAGCGGTTTCGTGTTACTTATTATGTAGTTTTATACTGGCTATGAAGCAGTTTTATACCGGTTTTGAAACATTTTTTACCGGATGTGAAGCTATAATTATAAAGTGATATTATCAAATCATTGAAAGTTGGTTTTGTGCATATTTCTATAAAACTAATTTAGACCAACTATTTATAACACGTGCTTACAATAGACAAGTATATAAAAGTAGAAACAAGAAGAGAAATAGAAAAGCCAATGACTTCGCAATAAATTAGCTATTCCTAATGTAATGTTGTAATAATTTTGCATATGCTAGCATAAATATAGGATCAGCTTTATGAACACGCTATGTGCTATTGATTATCAAAAATGAGACTACTATGGTTGGTACTGGTCGTATGTCTCGTGTCCCACTATATTACACCTAATTTTTAATTAAACGTTTCAGGTTTTGTAGATTTTGCAGTTACACCTCTATCCACTCCAAAATTATATGTAGTTCTCAGAAGAGTTGTATACTAGTTGTTTTATATCTGGCGTGAGAAAACTTTGCACCGGCTAGGAAAGATACACTTTTCTAGCACACTAGACCCATCTCAGTAGTCTCTGTATTCCCCAGGATTCTTGAAAGAATAGTTCATAATCAAATCTATGAAAATTTGAAGGCAACTAAGGCCTTAACAATGAATCGGTCAGCCTTTCAAAAATGCTGTTCAACCATTACATCATTGATTGATAGTACCGACAAATGGTATGATTATATTAACGATAAGCTACTTAATTTAACAATATTCCTCGACTTGAAAAAGGCATTTGATACCATTAACCATGCAATTTTGATAGGAGCTTTGATGAAATACGGAGATATTGCTGGGGACTGGATTCATTCATATCTCGAAAACAGGAAACAGTATTGTGCCGCAAATGGCCTCAATTCGGGCAATAAAACGGTAACTTGTGGTATCCCGCAAGGCTCCTGTCTTGGCCCCCTCTTCTTTATAATATACTTGAAAGACGTTGAAAAATGCTTGATAGACTCTAAAGCAGGTCTCTACGCTGATGATACTCTTATCACCATAGCATCTACTATTGTTGAAAATCTTATCCAAAAGGCCCAAATGGAATTGTCAGGTGCGGATAAATAAATTAAGTGCTAATCCCAAAAAAATAGAATATATGATAAGTGGACAATCTAGAAAAATAAATAAAATCGAGGTACATGAATCATTGAGACTGAATGACTCTGATATAAAACGAGTGACGAATACCAGATCGCTATGGATTATTGTAGATGAAGGATTAAATTGGGAGCGACAGTACAAGACTGTTCACTACAAAAGTCGTTGAGGTCTTCAATCTCTAAGAAGGCCGAAAAGCATTCTCCCTCAGTCCTCATTAAGCAATGTATATTGAGCCCTAATTGAAAATCACATGCGGAATTCTGGTGTAATCTGGGGGTAGTCTATCAAACTCAAAAATAGAATCTCTTCAACGTCTTCAAGACAGCTGTTTCTATGATTCATACCTCCAGGATAAAAGACAACTGTACGCCCAAATTCCTAGCAGTTCAACAGCCTATTACATTTGATCATGCCGTTATGGTTTATGAGATCTTGAACAAGCTATGTCCTGAAAATCTATGGAACAAGTACCACCTTAGGTCCCATTACTCCAGATACAATACACGATTCTGCAAAAACATCCAGATTCCTAAGTATAATCTAGAGCTCTTAAAACCTGAAATGAAATCCCCATAAGCATTAGGGAACTTTCCACACTCTGTCAATTCAAAAAAACAATTGAAAATGTATTTGATGAGCTGAAAATAAACATGACCCCCTGGTAGAACAGCCTAAGACTTACTGTAATTTTTCTTTATGATGTTGGATTAGACCATTATGATGCACTTAAATTATTATGATGTAGCGTTTAGTTTATTTGAATATAGCTGAAGGGGTATTCGTGTAAAAATAATATGAATATGAAAAAATGTTGGTAGAAGTAGCTAGAAGCGTTAATCAACATTGTGTTCTCTTATACCTTCTTACCTCCTGTATGTAGATCATGAAACATCCAGATGTGAAGAGAAAGCTGAATCTTGACAAGGTGATGCGTGGTGGTGAAAAAGGACTGAGCTTTCTTGTCAAGCAGTGTTTTGGAAAACCGTTAGATAAGACATATCAGATTTCTAATTGGGAACAGCGTCCTTTATCACAACTGCAGATTCGCTACGCCGGTATGAATTTACTTTCTCCATCTTTCATGCATTCCTTTATGATATAATTTACATATCCACAATACTTAATCACTACTTGATGTAGTTCCGCATGCTTACCGTGCATTGGGTGGCATAGGTAGTTTCGAAACCTTTTTGCTGCCCCGTGATTGGTGAACATTCCTTTTATTAACCAACCTCATTCCCAGAGTATCAGGATCATATTTCCATATAATGAAGTATTCTCATTGGCGCTTGTCTTCGTGTAATAGTATTCTCTCGACCAGGGTTCCACCGGTATAATCTAGGCGTTCCGCCAGGAGTTGCAGAAGTGCAACGAGAGACAGTAATCTGTAATTCTCCTGCGTGGATATGTGATCAGCAGTTCCTGGGGTCACTGGAATGTTTTCTCAAGGTTCCGCTCCAGAAAAGTTTGAAAATCTATGTGCTAGTTGGTGACTCGAGAGATTGCAGAGCTGTAATATTTTTTTGGAAACACTTGATTGTCTTGATAGATAAAAATAAGATGTCTCCATATCTGAATTCTTTCCTTGATCTACGGAGTCCTTAGGCCGTCTGCTGTAAGACCATAATGCTTTCTTTACTTTGGCGAATGATATACCTACTCTTTTCATACTGTAGAGAAAGGTTTATTTTGCAGGTCATTTTACATATCTTGCAAATATAGTGATTTGGATGTACTTTTTGTATGGTATTTTTGAAGGAATTCTATTGTAAAATGTTATTAGAAAAAATTTTAACAGAAAATGAGCCCCGAAAGCCCAAAATCTTAAGCAAATATTAAGAAAATCACAAGATTGAAGTTCCAACATTCAGTATTTTTGCGTGCCAAAAATCGATACTACTTCATTCTTCGTCAGCTTTCTGTGTTAGGAAAGGTCAAGCTTTTTATAACAAATATTTTTACCCGATTTGGTCATTTTATGCTTGTAACAGTTAAGAAGATCTAAAGAGAATTTTAGCCTCATTTCAAGGAGGTAACAAAATCGAGGCTCGATCAAAAAGCACTTTTGTGTTATAGATGTATAGGCTCACAGTATCAATTGTTATTTTCTTTGCTGTCTTGGTAGCTTTTGTATTTTTCATCAGAGGGGTGTTGCCACATTCTATCCATTCTCTAGCAATGACGCCTGCAGCATGGGGGCAGCGGGAGTGAGGGGGGCAAAATTTGCCCTTTTCAAAGAAGACATTTGGATATTCTTTCGATACTCTCTTTACAACAAACACTCCAAAAATTACCTTTTCTGGGCATCTGGGAACCCCAATGTCAAAAATTTTACTCTGGGAACCATGGTGCGCCCCTGAGTATTTTACTGTCACAAAAGGGGTTATGGCATTGAAATCGTATTTTTAGTGCCTTTTGGATTAGTCTTGCCTCCCCTGCCCTTTTCTTGTACAAGCGTCCCTGTTCTCAAGTAGTTATTTCCTTCTTGATTGGAATGTAGTTTTCCTAATTGCGAATTGGGCACTTGTTTTGTAACGTTGTGAAACTAAAAGTGATCATTCATCGCCTTTCAATGTCTGTGAGTCAGCAGCTTTGCTCTAGTGTATGGCTGATCAATGGTAGCTGAAGAATAAATTATCCCATCTGCTGTGAACTTTTAAGCCAAAATTTTTTCACAATGAAAACCTCAGTATATATTCCCTTACTCTCCGTTCACTTGAGAAGTTCTTTTACGTTTTAGTTGCATGTTATCTGTTTTTACCTTATCGTTATCTCTTCACATTCAGTTGATTAATCCACCACGTAGTTCTAGTACAATGGGTGTATTCTTTCTCATCAAACGTGAGATTTGACCGAAAAACAAGAAGGTATACATTTGATTCTAAAAAAAGTTCATCCTCTCGACAAATCATATTCATGAACGACCACCATTTATTTTTAAGATCCAGCTTTTGTTTAGAGTGAAGAAATTTTTGAATAACAAATATTTTTTGGAAATTCCTCTTCTCCCGCCATCCAAAAGGTGAGAAACCAAGCGGTGAGGAATCACAACCTCATCTTATTTGCGTCTGAGAAGCAAGTTTCCGGCACCAGTGGTACCATAGAAGGAGGGCTGAAGGGGGCTTAGCTACCCTTGTTAAAGTTAAGAGGTCATCCTCGCCAATTGGGAAGAGAGGCAATATATGCGTTATCACTAAAAGAGAACAGCTACAACCCTACATTGGCTCTGTGCTTCTTCAGGTCTTTCACTCAGACAGCTGTGACTATTATTTTCATAGATGCAGAAATAGGCGTGGTCAAAGGCGTGACCCATGCATTCCCTACAACATAGTTCCTGCACAGATATAGAATTTAGGTGGCACAGTGGGCACTCGCCCCCTCCTACTTTTCGCAAATTTGTATGTAAAGTTCCCCTGTACAGCCTTCAGAGTCAGCCATTTTTAGCTACTTGTGAAGAGTCCCCCTGAATGCATGTGGCCTCCGCCAACTCATTGATTCCTACCTCTCTACTGGGACTAATGGTATTCTATCAGCGGACTGTTTTCCCGATACACACTTCTTTTATAAACATACCTGGTTTTTCGCTGAGCCTCAATATTCTTAATTTTTTTCATTTTGAGCCTTAGATTATTCTTAAGTTATTCATAAATTTCGAAGATGTAGCAGTGTCTGAAAATCAAAAGATTATATACAAATGTCGCCTCGATAGTGAAAACTTTCATCTACAAACAGTACTATAACTCAAGCAAAAAATTTCTTAGTCTTGATAAAGCTTGAGCCTTGCATTGATCTTAAATTGTTCTTGTATTCAGCGATTCTGAGCCTGAAAATTCTGGTAGACTTTGTTCATATAAAAATTGTGTAGACCCAATTTTGGGTTATCATTCTCATAAGAAATTAAATGAAACATTGGTGAGGCAGATGTTGTTTAAATTCCTTATTCTTTGGTTTCAGAAATTTGCGTAAAGCAGCTTGATGAAAAGTTTTAAGAGGATGCGATTCTAAGGCTAAGCATTTAGGAAAATATGTCTCATTCATTGCGCAAGCCAGTGACTTGAATTAGTCATGTATGGGTTCCAACTCAAGACGTCTGCATTCGAAATCTGCCACCGCAGTGTTCAGATATACTTATGATGGGCTAGATTCATTGATAGCTTTTGAAGATTTTTCTTTGGTTCAGTGCTTCTTTCTGTTTGGAAGGGATGTCCTTTGAGAGATTTCGATTATCATATGAAACGTTAACATTTTTGAGAAAGAACTTTGGAGATATGATCTTTAAAGTCAATTAAGTTAATTCGTTGATATAGACGGAGTTTACATGAGATGAGATCAACTATTGTTGCATTCATACGTCAAGCCCTGCGGCATATTTACAAATGTTACTGCATTTCCTGAGGACTTCAGTGTTATTTATTACATAAAATTATTTACCATAGAAGTGCTCAGAATGCTAACGTAGATACATCCGTCTACCACTGTGGTTTGCTCAGCTATTCTACAATCTACTTTGAATTGTTTTAGAAGTGGTAACCTACCAATTCTAGAAGTACCCCCAATGAACCTCCCAACAAACCCTAATTTCAATATTGTTTTTTCAATTTGTCAACAGCATTGGACGCATTTTGCCTTATTGCAATTTACGATTTGTTTGAGAAATTGGCTGAAGAATTTCAAATCATCATTAGTCCTAACAGATCAAGGTACTTTAGATTTTGATCGTATATACCAGGGTTGTCCAACGCGTGGCTCGCGGGCCACATTGTGGCCCGCCATGTTGTCTGATGTGGCCCGTGTTGAGATCAAAGCTGTTAAAAAATTACATGGAGGTAAAAATTTCGATGCAATTACAAAATTACATCGCAATTATTTCGGTTCATATTCTATAAAGATTTCCATCTTAATCATATGTATTATATAAGTGGCCCTCTGTCAATGACCTAAATATGAAAATGGCCCTCCGAGAAAAAATGTTGGACAACCCTGGTATATACCTTGTACGTTTCTTCATAACTTTCTATTATTTTGTTTTAGTTGGTATTCACATCATAAACCTGATGCTAACTCTTCGTCATTTTGAAATTCTATTAGTAAAGGATATTGCTCTGAATGCCATGGTCTTCTCGTATTATTTGCAGCTCTTCAAAAAAGTTCCTTGTTGTTGCTGAGCCCATAATTCAGGAGGGGGGCTTCTAGTGATTTGGTGGCTCAGGCATCTTTCATGGTTGATAAAAATTGGTTAAAGTTGTGGAACGAGTAAAATGTTCTCTCAGCTCAGTTTTTGTTTCCAATTTAGAAGCCATAGTTTAGCGAATCTCAGTACAAAGACTCTACACTAATCTTTTGAGATTTTTTGAAGCTCTCGTTCTCAAAAAGACATTAGTTTCATTAAGTAATAATATCTCTCAAAATGCTCTTGGATTTTGATAGCTTGGAGAACTTCCAACGAGGAAATGTTGTTTATACACAAGGTGCCCAGAAGTTGTGTACAATACATTTGTTTTACATCGGTGTTTCCCAACCCCTTGGCCGCGGGCCGGCCCATGTATTATATGGTACTGGGCCGCACGTTTGTGCTATTTGTCACGTGAACTATGGTGACAGAGCTTAGCACACTAGTGAAAGCATGCACTCCACAAAGTGTCCTTCGAAGTGTGCACTT
>WIPJ01000586.1:66249-115456 GCA_018155075.1 Cassiopea andromeda
TATATATATATATATATATATATATATATATATATATATATATATATATATATATATATATATACTAAGAATACAATTTATTGCTTATTCAATGTCAATTTTAAGATCATCGTGATTATCCTTTCTTGTTTACTGTTCTTTTGCCATTTTAAAAGTGATTTATGACGCCGAAATCTTTAATCTAGGCTTAACCCTGTACAAAGGGCAATTGTTTATTTTGTATCTCCAGTTGGAGTATGGTGAGAACCGTTTCACGTTGCTATAACAGCCCCTGTGATTTCCCATGTCGTCATTCAAAAAGACTAATCAAAGCGAGAGAAAATGATTCTCAGACCGGTTTCTAAGTCTCAAATCGTTGTTGTCTCAATTATTTTCATTTGCTAAGAAATTCATATTTTAAAGCTTTGAATACTATTTGTGAACTGTAGTGAATAGGGAATATGAGCTGATGCAAAAGAGTCATTGTCCCCTTGGAAACTTCTCTTTCATTGCAATTTTATGCTTTGTTTTCCAATTTGAAAACCGGACAAACATGTTAGACCTCGTGGGAGACAAATTTTATAGTCATGGCTATCTCACCTGAGTCAGAACATCATTTATTAAGGTGCTTTCTTCCATTCTATATTCCCTTGCAGCTGGAAAATTGAAAGCCAGTCGTATCATATACTCCATTCATTTTCCACCGTCTTTCTCTGCACATCTCATTTCCACCTCTTCATTCACTTTATTCTAATCCTTCTTTTCCTCAATCATAATTCTTTCTCTCCATTTGAATTTCTGCTATTTAATGTCTTTTCTTTATTTTTCCAAAGTTTCTAAATATAGTTAAACTATGTAGTAGTCGAAAAAATATGACAAGGCATTTGTAGTACAAGTTTCGAGCCGTGAATAGTCCGTTATTCAGCTATATATTTGAATATGTTGTTTTTTCCGCAGCAAAATTATATTCAACCTACGGTTGTTTTGATACTTCATCTTTTGTCGTAACTCTCGACGTTCTACTGAAAACCTATTTTTAATATACATTTTCAGCACGTTGATGTTTTTTTAAACTTCTAATCCCCCCCTTATTTCCCTTAAAACAGTTGTCGTTCTTTTATTGAATGTGTATAGATATAGCTGTTCTAATCATCCCGCCTTTACTTTGTATTAGCAACTGGTGATGGATAATGAATCAAAAACATGTTTTTCAAAGTTAAACTGTCTTTTTACGCATCTTATCTTATTTTATCCCATTGAGAAATTTTGGATGAATTACGTAAACCGTATTTTATTTTCATATAGTTAAGCTTGATACGAGTTTCGTATTTTTCGTTTAGTGATATTTGCAACAACTCTACTGGATCATGCAATGCTAATGTTGAGGTATGTTCTTCTATCTTCAAGGCCACACCCTGAGAAACGCTATTGCTTTTCGTTCTGTAAGACAACTCCACATCAAAACTGATCTTCTTAAGAGTTATCATTGTTAGAACGTAAATTTTTCTCATAGGTGTATTTCACTATACAAATTTATAGGAGACATAGTTCTTAAGATCTTATCCGATGACCTTATCACTGCTGTAACCCTCGCAGACACGATTACGTTCAAGACAATATTTATCACGAAGACAATGTTTATCACCAACATAATACGCACAAGACTGTCATGAGGTTGGTTTACATGGGATATAAAAATTGAGAGGTCATTCTGATCGTTTCTTTTAAGAATTCGACTGATCCACACAGTGCTGCTTCGGCGCCATTTACAGCTATCCACAATGCATATGTAATGCCCAAAGATCTTTCAAAGCCAATCTCTGTGCTTTCTGTGTCCATTGTCATTCATTTGTTCTCACCACGATAATTTAAATATATTCTCAAATTGCAGCACCTTTGGCTCGGCTCTTCTCGAGTGCTATGCTTTCATGCTTTCCTGATGTAGAGAAGCCTTTACGCAAAAATGAATAATTACCTTTATCTTTCATTATTAATCTTATTTATGATCATCCTCTTCCTTCGTTAATCGTCTACACATTCGTGGCGCAGCTGTACCCGGCTCTTTTTGCATATGAAATTGAACCTTTGCGTTTGATTCCCAGCCGGTACTTTACATGGATTTAAATCAGTTAAAATAGTTTTAGCCAGTAAGACCTGTAAATCAATTTTTCCTTTGCAAATGTATGCTTTCTTTACTCGCTTTATTTGCATACCAACTTTTACCTTGTATGAATGGCTTAATACTGGTAAATTGATACAGTTATGCACTTTTCTTTTAGTATAGTGATGTATAAAATTTATCTTTAAAAATCAGGTTTCATAGTGAGTATGTCTTAAGAGTGGTTTGATACTGACGTCATGAAAAACCAAAAAAATTTCAGTACTGAGAATAAAGCCTTATAAAAAGATGTCTATTCTGTTCATACAATGTAGAAAACATTTGAATGTATGGTGAAGTAATTCCCCGTAAGGAAAGCTCTTTGTCGTTACTATTTTTTTAAGATATGCTATGGACATAGGCAGAGGTTGTGAACCAAGGCTTGAGTTGAAAACTGAGGTCATTGCAGAGTAACTGTGGTACCTTACCAAGTCCTATTGTAAATAATTAGGATTAAGTAGTTAGTGAAGCTATTGCATGAGAGATCTCTCTTATCAGGCACATTCTAATCCTTACTCGATGGACTTCATTTCGTTAGCGTTTCATAACTTTTTTCGCTATGGACCTTGTGCTACAAAACAACTATGCCTTCCCGAATACACACTTTTTATAAAAATACGTTTCGCTGAGCCTCAGTGATCGTAAATTCTTCTGGTTTTGAGCCTAGGATTATTCTTAAATTGTTTTTAAGTGTCAAAGATGGAACTACGCCTGAAAAGCAAAGGAATATGTTTATATCATCGTGGATGCCGTAGCTCCTCATAAGGCACAACAAAACTGGAACAGAACAACAAGTATATTAATAGTGCAAAAATTAATGTGCAAACAGTTCTATAGCTCAAATATGCAGAAATTCTAAGTCTTGATGAAACTTAAGCCTTGCATTATTCTTAAACTATTCGTAAATTTGGGCGATTTTGAGCAGTAATAATCTTATAAACTTTATTCTTATAAAATAGAAAGTGTGCAGTGGACAAAAGTAAGGAGTTGTTTGTATTTTTCCATTGGATTATTTAGGAGACATCTGTGACGATGGGACATTCCTTTCTGCTATGCTGTACACTGTCCTAGCAGTATGTTACGTACCGTGCTTTCAGTTTTTGATTTAATTATGTTTCCCATTTCATAGGAATGTGTAGTAAGCGGACCTCCAAGACGTCCGAACCAATTTAAAGTCGTTTGTGATACTATGCTTCAGGGCCTAGGCAAAACCCTGCGTTGTTGTGGTGTTGATACAATCACTTTGCAGAATGGTGAAAGGCACATGAAAGCTGTAGAGGTAGTTATAGCAAATTTACTTCATAACATTGGAATGAAATTTTTATTTGTCTTTTCTATAAGGCCTGAAATGATGATTTTGATAAATCAATTTGTCGACAATGACAACGACGATATTAATATGCATTATACATATATATAAATATATATATATATGTGTGTGTGTATATATATACATATATATATATATTTTTTTATTTATGTTTATTATTTATATAGTACATTTATATTTATATACTTGTATGTATGTATGTTTAGGGCAAGTGTATAGACATGTTGGTAACTGCATGTTTTTGCTCAATGATAGCTTTGTATCCAAGAAAACAGAGTCATATTAACAGTTGGAAAGCCATTTTACCAGGCAAGTTTATCACTTTGCTCTGAGGAAACAACACCTCATTTTAGATTATTGATAGTATTAGCCTTCTTCACTTCTAGTTGCAATGGCCTAAATTGTGTAAGTGTTTAAATATTGGAAAAATACAAGAATGAACGAAAATTTCATTGTGGAACAATGTTTATAATGCTAGAGTCACTATAGAAATACCTTTGGGATATGGTTTGGCCTAAGAGGACACGTATTTCCTGTCAAAATAAGTGTTTGCACAGTATTTTCATTGCACATTCGATTGTACGCATTAGTCCATCTACTAACTGGCAGATGCATGTGTGTTGAAGAACTGATTCTATTCCTTGCTTAACATTACAATATATAATGTTACACAAGCTGTAAAGACCCAGCCTGGCTTTAATTTGCACCTCTTTTATTGCCTTCACATGGAATTCAGCCATCAATTAATTAAGCTAATTTTTGTATACATTTGCAAAGCTCTTTCTGTAATGCAAGTGTGTATGTGACCATCCCCCCATTATGTATCAACCTCCATTGTATATTGTGCGGAAGGTCAAAGTGCTGGAGAGTGAAGGAGACACACTACGAATTATGGAAGAATGTTTGCGCAACAGCTCACTAGTGGCTTCAGCACTAAAGAAATAAAATCGTTGGAGAAGTGTACCTGTAACCATGCCTCATGTTGTTGGTCCAAGATACGTGTCCTCGCTGTTCGGACACCTCCTAAGTACGACAGTATATGAAGCCTTAATTTTGCCTTTTATTATACATCACCAGCGAGGAGACTACATCTAGCTCAATACCTAGGTGGTAGAGCTTTACAAAGTAATAGAGGAAACGACAAATATACTACGATTTATAGATATACATATTTATATCTCTACGACTTAAATCGTAGTTTATTTTTTCGTTTCCTTCTATTGCTTTATATATATGTTTTGATAAGCCCTTGAATTAAATTTTTAGATGCGTGGTTGTGTACCTCAAGAAATGTGCATGTCCGTACCAGTTGGTTGTGTTGAAGACCAATTGTCCGCTATATTTAAGCGTTATAATATTCGTGTAACAGCCAAAGATCTGTTTAGCAGATGTCAGGTATGCTTCACAATACTCATTTTGCTGCACTGTAACGTGTTATCCAGATCAGCCGTAACCTTGCATTTTCGACCGTATTTCATCTTGGCTCAAGCCATACACGATAGACCACATTTGGTATAGATATATGAATGCGATTTCAGTTCCACACATAGCAGCCAGTGTTTATCACATTTAGGTGGAAAAATTGTGGGGTACCTCATGTGGAGGGATATATCGTGTTTGCTAATATTCATGAAGAGAAAGAGCTAGCTCTAATTTCTTCACAAATCTTTTATAAATTATTTTTTTAAAAGGAAATAGTTTGAAAATTCCATGCTTTACTATTTTGTGGCTAGGCTTAGTAGCTTGATGTCATCCTATAATCAGTTGCTCTAGCAAAACTGTAAGTATTTTTAGCTGAATGGATTAGTGAAATGATATCTCATAATTAGCCTATAGTGTGAGCGTCATTCATTTTACTGAAAGACGAGTTGAAGCAGCTGATAATAGTTGTAATAAGAATTTTGCTGTTGATGGCAGTTCTATTGGACACTGGTCCTGTGTGCTTAGTAGAAGGGGGATGTCAATTGCTGGGGGCTGGACATATTTTCGATCATGTATATATCTGTATTATCTATTGTATGCATCACAAACAATTAATAAGGGGGGATCTTACTGAGCTCCTTTGGGTTGGAAAAGGCCCATAAATTAATGATTACCCCCTTCTATTTGGCATCTACGATCGTTGAGTCACACGGTCTATTATGGTATTCTTTCCCTTAAATGCTGATCTCTTTACTTTTTGCAAAGGAATTGAACAAAACAAACAGCGTATCTTTTACAACAAATTCATGCAACATTTTTCACACGAAATTGTTGAAGATAGTCAAAACATTTGCAGCAACAGTCCTCACACAAGGAGAAATTTGATAGGTTGAATGACAAAGTTTCCTACTTTGTCCCTAGCTTTAGCGTTAAATTTAACTGATAATGTAGATGTTTGAATTGTGTTATCATGTCCTTTATAGGTTTGCAATTGTGGTGTGTTTATAGAAGTAAAGAAAGAACACATGTTGCTAGCATATTGGATAAAAAATAACATACGACCCAAAGAAGACTTTATGACCAAACACGAATTGCATCATCTGCGTGGTAGTAGAAAGAATGACACAGGGATCGATTTTAAGTACTTGACTCTTGCTTCTGGATCCTATTTGAAATGTGAGTCTATTCCAGTTCCTGTATTTGACACAGTGGATATATTCTTCGTCTGTAGCGCATGTGGAAAAGTTTATTGGGAGGGCTCGCATTTTGATAAAGTTGTAGATCAGTTCTCAAATCTGATTGTGGATAGTGATACCGATGACTTGTAAATTACTTTTGAAATATTTTATATCAAAATTTTGTTGACCGTTATGTATTCTGTTTTAATTTTCAATCTTTGTCTGCATGTATGGCCAGGCATTGCAAACCTTTCTATGTTTTATCTTTCATCGACTCTTTCAGAATTGTGAAAGGCGTTAAATCTTCCCGTAAAGGTCTGTCTGTTTTATTATCTGGTAGGAACCCTCCCCCCAAGGATGGCGTTACTGTGGGTGCTTAGGAGGACTGGGGCCCCACTTGGGGGCATTTTCGTCATTTCCATAAACTAGCCTTCCGTATTTTAGGCCAATCTGAAGCACTTTGTCCGCCAAAGTTTTCTCGCTTTCCTCGCTGTCGTCACTTTGGTAGTATTTGATCCCTCAAGTATTTCTTCCCAGGCGTGATCTATATTTGTTCTTGAATATTTTAGATCTGCCTGCCATCGACATTTTCCTTTTAGCCACTGCAAAGTATCAAGTAATGAAATATCAACCAATCTTCATTGGAATGTGTAGCCTCGTGTCTCATGTGGTACTATTTCACACCGTCAGACCCGCTGGGGTGGTGTAGAATGCATTTCTCCCACGGTGATAAAAGACCTGCATTGCTTTCGTGACCTGAATCTTCGTATGTTGTGGATAACTAGAGTGGTTTCAAGCTTGAAGTTGTGAATCACCAGCATTTTCCTACTTTTGATCTCATTGAAATCCAGTAGGTCATTAAGACTGGCGCCTATTTTTACCCGTAGGTGCACAGTTTGAAGGTTTGATGATTGGGCTTGTATGAGCATTGGTCAGTGTTGTGCTTATGGGGGTGTGGGGGGCTTCACACCCCCCAATACGTTCAAAAATGCAAGAATGTTGGTCAAAAGTCGGCCTTGCTGCAAGAGGAATATTCACAGTATTTCCATGACCTTTTTTATTGGTAACAGTAGTTGGTCAAATTGCCAAAACGCCCCCCCAATGAAAACTGTCTCAGCACATCTCTGGGATTGATAAATACAATATTGTTCTCATCATCATTATCTTCGTCGTTGTCGTTGTCGTCTTCCTGTTGCTCTCCTTACAAGGCCCAGGACTGACCTAAGTTTCTATTAGGTAGAAGTATTTCGTGAGCTGTTTAGTTTGCTTTTCGCTGAAGAGGCCTAGTTAGACAGCTTTCCATAGGTTATCAACATCTGTCCCAATTCTGAATCTCTGCAAAATGAATCAATATCATCACCATCATCATCGTCATCATCATCATCATAATTATCGCCATCATCATCATCATCATCATCATCATCATCATCATCATCATCATCATCATCATCATCATCATCATCATCATCATCCGTTCTCCCTTTTCTCCTATTACGCCCCTGATGAGGTCTAGGACCGACTTTGTGGGTCATTTGATCGCCTGTCATTTGTTTAAAAGAGGTGATTGAGTGATTGGCAACACTCCATCTACTCTTACCCCAACAGCTACTGGTCAGAACCGCAATGTGAAACATTGGGCCTGCTTTTCACTTCAGGGGCCCGATTGGACAGTTTGCCACAGGTCATCAACATCTGACCTAATTCTTAATCTTTGCGACATAAATCATCATCATTATCATAGTTGCAGACCTTTTCGTTTTGAGCCCTTGCAAACTTGTTTGCACGGGCGATTGACTGCCCCCACCAAGAACCTGATTAGCCCCCACAATTTTTACTCAGTGCACAGCCGAACGTCAAAAACTGTATGCGCGTATCATCGAAGGTTTCCCGCACATGAGACTCAGTCGGTTCCTAGGAGTATGCTAATGTTTTTCCTCAGTTTTATAATACTTTTCTTTTTGTTCATGTAGAATGTTGCCAAACCCAAAACTAGTATGTTCTTAACGCTGTTGAGGGATGCCTGCGAAGCAAACACTTTGTCGCCCTCCTAGGCTAATTTGTTTGGGCGATGTACCGCCCTCGTGACACTTTTTGCAAAAAAAGGCCTGCATAATTGTCATCTTTCACAGATCGTTGAGCTATGTATTGTTAAAAATGGCTTAGGATCATTCTCCAATTCACCACTCTATCAATTATAATCATAAACACGTACTTGTCTTCATCATTATCATCATGAATATACCCAAAGGGAGCATAAATAAAAAATGTTGTTATATGTTTTAATTGAAGTCGAATGATAAAAGAATGAAATCAGAACCTTTGGTATTTTGTATCTTTTCACCCTTAGAATTTCATGGAAACTGTCCATTTCCTATCTGATATCAGTACAAATATTCGATACCATTTCAAAGTGTATTTTGCTAGCTCTTTCTATCATCCTCCCACGAATTAAACCGCAAAATTCGCGAAGATGTATCATTTTGTTGCTTCTTTGCACACCAGAAACTGAGGAATGAATAGTGGAAACCATCTCAAGATCCCATATCAAATTTCAGCATCCGCAGAATAACATTCCGAGTTTCCTTATCTTCGAAAATAATCATTATCGATTAGAATACGAAATTCTCTAACAGGATAAAGCATTCCAATACGGGTCAGGTTTTTATTAGCACACCAAATCACCAATTCTTAGGATTATTCAACGTCTTTAAAGGCGTATTTTGACTTATGACTCAATGATAAAGCAAGGAGGAAATGCGCCAAATTACAGTCAATACTATCCTCTCGCATTTTCTCACGCCAACCTTACGTGCTAAACCACAGAAATGCGTTTGAACCTACATTGCTATACGGCACCGAAATAAACTTTGTTTTTAAAGCAGATAATGTCAATGTTTCCCCTTTGCACATATTTTTCTAGTACGGATAAAGTCACACTTTAGAACTTTCACATGGTCCGTACATTTGTGAAGGCATCTTTGGAGATGATGTCAACAAAGGCAGTAGTTCTCTCTCCTATGAGAGTTACTTGGTACTCATTGGTTTGAGTCAACCATTTGTGATTCCTAAAAGTTATGGCGTAGTGTAGCCATTTAAAAATGCATGGAAAATTGCAAGAGAAAGCTTAGTACTGGATTTTTGAGACTTAAGAAAGTTTTTTAGTTTCTATGTATTTAAAATTCGATGTATTTGTGTACAAAATTTCATGCATGTGATGCTGGCTACACTGTTACAGTTTAACTTCTGTTATTTACTAAGATTTATCGTCATTTCAAGTGTACATGGAACTTTTTCACTTTCCATTAATGTGCATGGGCAAAACATCTGAGTTCAAGAATATTTGCTAAGAAAATCTTAAGGAAATTTTGATGCTAGAATCGTGAAAAAGTTAAAAGAGTTTCAGCACTGGGCCAAAAGGCTTTCTTAGAAAAAAACGTGCATAGTGTCATATAGCACCTTGTATAATGCTTGCATTAACTCCTGTGATTTCACTTTCTTCATTGCCAGAGTGTGACGTGTGTTCGATGTATCTCATAGAATCAGTTTTCCAGTGGATGAATCGTTGCTAAAATACCTGACAGATATCAAATGGAATGAAACTCTTTGCTCTTGCAGGCGAGCTTTATTGGTTTGTTTTTTACCAGGACTCCGAGAAAAATGGGTGTGTCAAGCCATACACACCCATTTTTGGGCCAAGCGGCCAAGCGGCCCAGCCAGTTCCATTAGCTTAACTGAAGTTAAGCATGGCTGTGTACGGTCAGAAACTGGGTGGGCGACCTCCAGATGAACTACCAAAACAGTTCACTCCGCTGTCCTTCGGAAGGGACCGTTAAACTAGGGGTCCCATGCCTGGATGCGGCATGCACAGTAGGCCTAAATTAGCTGAAAAGGCTAGGTATAACAGCCTACTCAAAATAAAGTAAACAACAACAACAACAACAACAACAGAAAGTTTTCCCAATGCCAATGCGAGTCAGCAATGCCCTGCATTTTAATTGTAGAAAGTGGAAGTTGTATGAATAATTCTGATAACAGCATGTCATTGTGACGTACTTTATCTCCATATCGTACCACTTCAGTGTTGGTGAAGTATGATTAGTTTTGCTCTAATCATCAGTCCGATTCCAAAAGAAGATAATAGCTACATTGAGTGGAACGACCTGTTTTATCACGGCTCCTGCTCTCTCTAATTGAGTAACATTTAATTATATTTCATATAGTTTAATTACTATTGCTCTCTTTAACTCGACATTCAATACCATTGTAAATTTTAAGCCAGAATTTCAATGCATGCGGTGATATCAATTCATCCTTGCACACTGAAAGGACGAGTTTTGTCTCAAAGCAAGCTGAAAGTTCGTCATGCAATGACCCCGCATTGATCTTATCTTTCGTTCATTTCTTGCCTCTGCTGCCCACGAACTAAAGTCTGCTCCTGGTCTCCGATGTAGAGTAGAAACCATAGAAAGGTAGAAACCCACATAAAAGGCTTGTCTACTGCATGTAAGAATCTAGGCTTTTCCTGAGTCGCCTGGATAAGCTCTTAATTAGTGGATCGGTATTCTGAATTCCAGCCCGTACGGTTCTTAAAAAGGTTCGTACATGCAGCACATGTTTTTGCATGCATTTGCGTTGTTTTCAGCACAAGAATTCTTGATGAGTGTTGAGAACACTTTAAAGTCAGAACTATTGTATAATAATTTTGTACTATGTTGAGCAACGTGAAAAGTGCAGATAGCTTCTGAAGATTTCTACTTATGAACTTTTAAATCAACAGCATGAAGTGCATTATATAAGAACCCAAGACAACCGAGAGTGGGGCAGGGGGGAAATTGCCCCAGGGCGACAAGCTCCAAGGGGCCTCATAACGCCCAGTGCCTCAGAATTCTCTTGGTGGCCCTGTCAGAACCATCCACATTTCAGCCTCTTTGGGGTTCTTATGTAAGAGATTTAACAGTGGCGAAGTTGAAGGTTACGCTGGTTAGGCTGAACCTGACTAAAACTGTTCCAAGACATGATCCTCCAGAATCACTGAAAATAATTTTCTCCCAGAACTGATGCTGTTAAGTCTTGATAAAATGTTGTGAATGGTTGTCATTAGTTTTTGTGAAAATATAGCCCCCCCCCCTGTTAGTTATAAGGCACTTTGGATCACAGAACTTCGCTTTCCCTAACACCTAGAAACGCCCCCTTGAAGATGCACTGAGCCATTGAGCTTCGTAATCCGAGGACAGTGTACTTCCACAGTGACTAACCAATCATCCTATAGTCGGTCAGTCTAAACAAAAAAATTACGTCACAACTGGGGATCCGTTCATCTAGAAAATAGAAAGAACAATGCAAGTCAATCTAAAGAGTTTCAGACTGACTATATGCGCTAATCATCACCATGACTCAAGCCTTCGTGACCGCGGACGGATTTTGCGGATTTGTAAAAAATCCGCCAAGACCCGTCAAAATTAGTTCCCACCAAAAATAACTTCTTTTGTGAACCGCCAACATTAATTCCCGGCACATTTACTATTATTTTTGAAACGCCAAAAGTAATTCCCGCCAAATTTATTTTAGTTTTATACGAAAGACGGCGAAAGTAGCGCTACAGATTCTGAATAGGAGGATAGTTATGAAGATCTTGAAAGGAATGCTTTCGACGTAATAATTAACGCTGAACTGGAGCGGTGTAGACGTTTTCCGTACTATTACTGTGATCTATCGCTATGCACGAGCTATGAAGAGCATGGTGTTATTCAATTTTGAGAACGGCTTTCCTTACAGCGTTTTCATTCAAACTATTTCATTTGGCCATCCGTTAAAATAAATTCCACCAAAAATACCTTTGAATAAGAATCCGCCAAAATAAATTCCCGCCAAATTTGTTTCTTTTTTCTCCTCATCCGCCAAAATTAATTCTGCTGAGTAGAGATCGATTTGGCGGATTGCGAATCCGCCAAAATTAGTTCCTGCAAAAATACTGCCACTTATCGCAAATTGCACTCTCTTTTATAAGAACCAGTAAAATTGACTTTCAGGCTGGCTGAACTTAATTCTTCTATAATTTTGAGACTGAGTTGTACTTACTTTGTTCTTGAATCAGTAGGTTGTAAGCAGTCTAGAAATTGCACTATGCAAAACAGCATTGATTGAATGAGAGGCCATCAGCCAAATTTGCATCCAAGAAGGCCTCTCTTGCATATCAGTGTTGTTTATTAAAAAGGTTTATAAACAATTATAAATATACAATGCCAGCCCAGTACACGTTTTTTTTATAAGAAAAAAGTTTATAAGAAAATGAGGCTCAAGGGTCAAAATCTTAAGAAAATCACGAGGGTCAATTTCCTTAAGTTGGTGCTGTTATTGGCCAAAAATCCATATTTCGTCATTATTGCATTCAAAATGTTAAAGAGAGAGTTCAAACTCAGGTATACAATATTAATGACGAAAGTGTGAACCATTTTAGCCAGTTTATCTAGTAAAAGTTAAGAAAAATTGAAGAAAATCTCAGGCTCAATTTCTGGAAAAGTTAAGAAAATTGAGGCTCAGGCAAAATAATGGTTTTCTTATAAAAAAACGTGTATCTAGCTTCACAAGGAGATTATGCATCTTATCTAAAAATAAAATTTGCGATAGTGCTCCAGCCTCAAGCTTGTTCTTAATTTGTTCTTAATTTTCCACCAAATTTCAGGCTTGTGTTCTTTAAAATTGTGTTCTTATAAAAAAGAGTGTACTGCAAATGACTTGTGTGTGCTAGACCCATTCCCAACCGATTCCCTCTCTTGTAAATATCGTGGCGCAGTTTCATATCACGGTCAGAGCTTCAAAAATTGAGCAGCAAAAGTCAACTGACTTCAGTACACGAGATATGATGAAAAGTAGCAATGCAGCCTCTAATTTTATCAAAAACATTAAAACTGGTCTGGTGAAGTCTGCCATTGTAGTTTATGTATTTAAAAACATTGTAGGACTGTAAAATTATTTCCTACTAATTTTCAGTTAATTTTCTGTTAGTTGGTATTTATAAGTTTTACTGTTCAGTATAAACTTTCAAAACATCCAACTGTAAATAAAAGGTATTATTTTTATTAATATTAAAGCTCAAAGCAGCCTCCCTACTAACATCTTTAATTTCACCATTAGATATTTAAACAATACTCTTGCTAATAAGAAAAACCTCTACCTATGGAAACTTGCCACCACACCTGATTGCTCTTTCTGCCTTCAGTACGAGTCACTCCTCCATGTTGTTGCTGGATGCAAATCATATTTAGAACAAGGTCGTTATACATGGAAGCACAATATAGTGCTAAAGTTCCTGGCCCAAACATTCCCATCATTACAACCATTTGAACTATACGTAGATCTACCAGGCTACCTATCGCCATCTATTCTAACTGGTGAAAGTCTTCGTCCTGACATGCTTCTAAGTATAGAAGATAAATGCCTCTATATTATAGAGTTAACAGTTGGCTTTGAAACTAACCTCGAACGCAATTCTCAACGAAAGGAGATTAAGTATCGACCTCTCCTAAAACATTTTGAAAACACATACCGTAAAGTGAAGTTTATAAACTTATCAACAAGTTCTCTTGGTATATTTGGTAAAACATCGGAATCATTTTTTGACATGTGCAAAGAGCTAGGCATTGAAAAATCTCGCCTCAACTTAATAGCAATGAAAATGACCACCATCATCATACGCACCACGAATTACATTTTTTTGCATGAGAAACAAACCATGGACTGACCCAGAACTCTCTCTTACTGACACAACATTGTATAAACTATAGCTCTTTATTATTACTATTATTATCATGCTTATCATTATTTTTTTTGTAAGCCAGCCAAGTACAGATTGCCTTTTTAACGAGATTTGCACTTGTAGTATTTAACGAGATATTATATTATATATGAAGTTTTAAAAAAAACCTATTCCATGCACTGTCGTAGAAAGTGTGTATTTGAAAGGTTAATACTGTATCTTGCGAGGAAGAAGGCGTGGCATCTCAAATGATTAAAATGGGTCCGCCCCATTTTTCTCCATTCACGTGAATAGCATGACCACTTGATGTGACCCAGCTTCGCCACTGAGGTTCGAGCAATGAATTTTCAGCCTCAAGGTTTTTCACAACCAGCACTGATCAGTAGGGCGACCAGAAATTGGCTTTTCTAGTTGGAAAAATTGACCTTATTTTTTGATGATTTTGATCTTATTTTGATGGAACGAATTTACCTAAGTTTGTAGTAGGTACAATCCATTTTATTAATAAACTATACTATGCCATTTTATTAGTATACATTTTGACACTATACTAGTGTCATCATCAGGAAAATAAAGACAAACAACTAAATGAAAAGATTTAATACTGGAAAAATACGGAATGTGCAAAAGATAATTCATGCGGTAGAAATTGAAATCGGAACATAAACGGAAATAATTTCATGGCGGTGGAAAATCAAGACTTATAGGGAAGCAAGACCTGATGGTCAATTCACAAATAAGTGGAGATTTGAAGATATTTGACTTATCATTCACAGTTTTGACTTGATTGACTTGAAAAGTGTTGAATTTTAACAGTACTTTAAACTGTATTTGTAATTTTGACTTTATTTACCTAAAAACTTGATTTTGACTTTATCTTGACCTATAAACTTCTTCCAAATGGGTTTTATCCCCTATGAAGGTATAAAGGTGTTTTTTGGTATTTCAGGTCACCCGAATACCGTAACAAATTTTGACTATTGACTTTTGGTCACCATACTGATCAGTTCAATCGCTTCGTACTGGCTCATTATATGAAGAAAATATCCAGTAGAATCAGGGGCGGATCCAGGGGCAACGGAGCCATGGCCCCACCCAAATGGTAGTATTTCCTATAGCAAACAACTGTGTTGAGAAACTTCCCACATGTAAAAGACAGTAAAAAGAATCAGATAGCCCCCCTGAGCCCAACTCTGAATCTGCCCCTGAGCACATTCCTCCTAGGGAAGTCTTACTGGCTTTCAACGTAAGAATATCTTACGGGCTTTCAGCGTAAGAATACTTACCTCTGAGAATTCACAGTGTGTTTGACTTTTGAATATGAAGTGATCAGACCTCTTGTAGGATTTTGTTGTAATATAAAAGGAATGAATGGGCTTTGCTTGACTGTATGTTGTCGTGATTTAGCATGTTGATCGATTGTAGGTGCCAAATTTAAGAGCTACAAGATATAAGATTTTAACAAAATGCCTGTCATCAGGTTGTATTGGGATTCAACACAGGGCAACGCTTGTTGCATGGATCTGGGGATTTTTTGAAACAGATATTATGGGAGTAGTTGCTAATTGTTGCACTATTGTTGAACACAAAACTACACTTTTTCCATGGATCTGGGGCTTTTTCACAACAGAAGTCATGGAAGTAGCTGAAAATTTTGTATTGGCATTTAGCACAAAGCAACACTTCTCGTATGAATATTGGGCTTTTCAAGACAGATGTTTCCGTAGAAGTTGTAGATTTTTGGGCCTACAATTGACCTTTCTCTATGTTGACTATTTTGCATAAGTTAAGAGCATGGCTCTAGTCACACCCTGTTTATAGCAATTTGATTGTAGCCAGTTGATCTGGAGCTTTTTCCCATGAAATTTCTCAGGAAATCTTATGGACAATACACAACAGCTCTTATTAACAGATTTTGAATGTGGATCCTGTCCGACTCATACCAATACAATATCTTTAATGTGATGCACATTTCCCCTTTGCTAATGTGCGGCAAGGTAGTCGGGGGTAAATTATAGCAATTTTCGGAATCATCGATGTAAAACAGTGTCATATGTCCGTAGCTTTGGTGCTTGTCAATAGAAGGGATCTACAAACACGATTTTTGTCGTTGAGGACGAAAGTTTTTGTCGCTGGCGACGAAAACTTGCTGTGTGCGGGAAACACATATAAAAGATTTTTGTCGCTGACGACGATCTTCATTATCAAATATGCTAGAAATTCTTTTTCGTCGCTGACGACAGAAGACAAGATCTCTGTTGCCAGCGACAAAAATCGTGTTGTGTGCGCTAGGCTTTAAGCTTCAATTTGTGTCCCAAATAGTGTTCTATCTGTCCTCCACTTAGGTAATTCTCCTCATCTCTAGCTTCTATTGGAAGCAGCAGATAGGCATTCACTTTGCATATTGTGTGGAAAGGTTGAAGGGGGTTATGGGGGGGATGAGTCACCCCCCAACCTTGAAAATTTGCCATTTAGCAGGGCAAAAACGGTAGTACAATGAATTTTTGCAGGACACCTTACTGCACCCAGGACCATTGGTCAACAATTCTTTGGCATATACAGTATTGGACCAAATTTTGATTTTAAAGAAATATGAAGAGCTTTTTACTGAATGGTTAGCAGAGGAGTTTAGAGCAAATGCCAAACAAAAAACTGACTGCTACAACTGTCTCTGGGACTGGTTCAATGCATTTTTATAGATGCATTGCACCAGTGGAACGTTGGGGTCAATCGGACCATTATAAGGAATGTTGGGGCCAAATCAGGCTTCAGTGGGGCATTTTGTCTCACGATGAGACCATGATGGCAGTACTACTTTGACGGATCTTAGATCGAAGATTTTAGGTACAGCAATGCTCGATTGAACTCCTACGAAGAAGGTGGACACATCACAGTAAAATCTGCAATCTGGTGGCTAGGATGTCTAGGGTCATTGCCTAATCCGATCTTCTAGAACATGAAAGATTTGAAGTTATACCAATCTCTAACGCAATGTTCAGGAGACCGATCGCATTGTTCATGCGAAGGAACCATGTAATTTTTGGGTGAATAACGTTGCTAGATCATCTTCTTGGCTGGAGCCTGATCTCGGCACTTCTAAAAAGGATTTAACTAATCATTTCTTCCCATTACTCTGTATATGGCCTAAGACCTTTCGGAAAGCCCATTACTTTAAGCTGAAGAGATACGATTCACGCACTAGAGGCAATTAATTTCTCTCACAAAAAGGACAGAATATGAATTTAGGTCGATGATTTAAGAGAGTATTGAACAGCCGTAGATGCTAATTCTCGTTTATATGTCATGACCCAACTGCAACTGAGTAGAAATAGCAGGAGCAGTCACTATGACTTGTAAAACTATAACTGTAGATTCTTGTATATATTCTATTAGAATGTGGCCCAAACAGACACGTGTTTTCGGAGATGAACTCAGCCTTATTCTTAATTCATGTTACCCTACGTGAAGTACTTATACAAATCACCCGCATAGCTTCCCTATTTTTTTTTGAAAAACAAAACAAAATATCAAAGCTTAAAAGCTAAAAGGTTCAAATGTCATTATCTTCATTTTATTAAATTTGATGGTATCAAAGTTCCAAATCTTGGTATTGGTATTCTTGATCTTTATGAACGTCTAAATCTAGCTTTTTGGTTCTCTTCGCTATTCTGTAAGTCTAGTTCCACATTTGAGTGGTGGTGTTGGGTGATGGATGATCTATCTGACATAGGTGATTTAGCATGAGGAATACCCTCTTGAATGCTGAAAGACTTTTTGGTTTTCAGGTGATATGGAAGATAATAACTAGTATTTAAACCCTTGTCGGGATCTTTTGTAGCTTTGACTCATGGCTCTCCAAAATCCAAAGGAATTGAATGTTTTCTAAAGCAGAAATGAAGCTTTAGGCAGTTTGCTTTCCTTCTGGCATGCCAATCCATGAGGATGAACCTTTCTTAAAAACATTATCATGCGAGATTTTTTACCTGATACATCAGAACGCTTTAAAGACATAGCATTAATGCTTTCTAGTCCACAATCTTTTTAGCGGTAGATCACCTCTTTTGCCCTTTCGACCAGGAAAGTAATCAATTTCTTGGGTACTGTCTAGGCTGCTGATTTACAGCTTTTATCTTGTGACATTCTGGTTATGAAATAGCTATTCCCGGGAGTGCCTACATATCATTATTCGTAGCAATCATACTAACGTAGTACATCATACAAGACAATTAAGCTACGCTTGATGAAACCACTCATTTCATTCTTTCTGAGAAATTCCCCCGTATTCATCAACACAACAAGAAGTCGTGCAACTTTTTGGAAGCAAAACTGCCGTGTCGTGCTTATTTGTTTTTTTGTCTCTAGAACGAAAACCCTTTGCCTGATATGCTCACCTGTTTCATTTAATCCATGTGTATTATTTACGTAACAATGGGACATTTTGCGAAAGCCTCTCTTGCATCACACAATCATATCCGTTTCATGATAGACTGGCATTGTTTTCATTCAATAATTTTGTCTCACTCACACGCCACCTTTTTCTCACTATTTAATTTCCAGTCTATTGATTCTATACCTCGCTCTTTTTGTTTTGTTTACACTAATGCTTGTAGTAATGAAGCAATATTGTTCAACAAGAATGGCGGTGCGTCCCAAGGGGGTCACTTGAGCCTTCTATGTCCATCCGATATTTTTGGGTGAGAATTCGCGTTGTTACTCGATACTTTTGGGGGGCTTTCCAGTGATGGCACGTAATAGCAGTTTATTAATAACGCAATTTTAAAATGAATTACATCAAGCATATTATTTGATATTTTTGGGTCAATTTTAAAACTCGCGAATTGACCCCCCCCGTATACAAAATGTTCGAGTGACCCACCTGGGCGGTGGTGGGAAATGTGCAGAGTCGGGCACACTGAAGTCATGTTGAGATTTCTATCCTCCCCAAATCCCTCTAATATGCAACCCAAATGATCTTGACTAGCAAAATTTGTCTACAAGAAAGCGATTAATTGTTCAACCTTGGCCTTTGTTGAATCTGGACTATAAACGAGGTGCAGTGATGTGCTGAGACACCTTCGGTAGGGGGGGGGGCGTTCTGACCAATTGACCAACTATTGTTACTAAATTTTTACTTAAAAAAGGTCGCAGAAAATACTGTGGCCAACCCTCTTACCACCTGGCTGGCTAAATTTTGACCAACTTTCTTGCAAATTTGAAACTATTTGGGGGGCGCGATGCCCCCACGCCCCCATCGGTACATCCCTAACGAGGTGTTCTCTCCCCAATCACGTAGCTGCAAGTACTAATACAGAGACCAGGGTGCATTCCATGTTGCTCCCACGCCGGAAATTTTTTCGGTATTCTTTTACTACTCCATGACAAGTTTGACTTAAAATTGGGTGGCCTAGTCATACGCCGAAGCTTTCATGGTTTCTTTATTGCTTGGCCAACTTCACTTGGAAGAGTTTTCCATTGTACATGTTTCAAGTAAGCAAACTACTCATATATGAGACCATATATGTACGTATGTAAAAGTGACAAGTACTGGGGATATAATAAGAAGACTTCTGCCAGAGAGGGCAAAGCCCCTAGAAAGTGTTTTGCTAGCAACGCTCTTCAGACTGGAAGAAACTGTAGTAAACACCTTTTGGACATTAATGTTGCTTTGATATTTGCTTGGGAAGGACGTTAAGTCGTAACCCGGCGATGTGCCACGCCACTATTCTGTCAATAATAGGCCAATACATTCAAAAATTCAACTATCCAAGGGTTTTTCTGTGACCGATACGCCAAGACATACGGGGCT
The DNA here is from genome assembly GCA_018155075.1 of Cassiopea andromeda. NCBI lineage: Eukaryota > Metazoa > Cnidaria > Scyphozoa > Rhizostomeae > Cassiopeidae > Cassiopea > Cassiopea andromeda. The sequence goes on from WIPJ01000586.1 coordinate 85,879, forward strand.
TTCTTTCGTACTCCAAAGTAGCTCTCCTAACTCATGCCGGACATGTTCAGGCCTACCTACATGGAAGGCAGCCTGGTAAGGAGAGGCAGAAATTCTCTTTCTCCTCAACTTCGGGGCAAGTATATTATTCAATAGGAAAGCGCCAAACAGAAAATTGCAACAACAATCCTGTAGGGGGTTACAAACAGTAGCAATGCCATGGGGGTATGGGGGCAACTGTTCCCCACACTGTTTTGCCAAGATGGTGCTCGGGATTTCTTTAAAATCGATGAGAAAAAAGTGGGTGGGGGAAGTAGCGGAAAATCCTTAGAGGAGTTCTGGAAGATGATTGATCAACATCAATATCAGCAAGCTCTGTGAGTCCTTAAAGTTCAAAGAGAGGCTGGTGTTTTGAGTGTTTGCTTGAACCACTGGAGTTTGGTCTGTCCTTTCTGAATTAAAGTTACATTTTGATAAGCATTAAGATCTTCATATTACATATGATGTTGGCAGATACATTCTAATGGAGAGTAGAAGGCGTGGCCATAAATGTTTTCATTTATGCCCCCCACTTTTATACCCACGCCGCTGGTTACAAAACCATGCTAGTTTTTCCTTTTGGTGGAGTGTTGCCCCTCTCTCCTTTACCCCAATAGCAGCATGCCTGGCTCTTCTCGTTGATTTTCTGCGGTATATATCATACTAGGTTCACGTTATGGTACTATGAATGGCACCAACTCTAGCATTACAAATCTGTTGTACCTTGGTAGTTGTTGTTGTTGTGTCACCATTTTTCCCTCTTACAAGTTTCCCATGACGAGTTCCAGGTGAAGAGTACTTACGCATTTGCTCTTGTTGCTATGGGGACACTGTGGGAAACTCTGGCAGAAACACTATATTTGAAAAGGAGGTGCCGACATGATCCTCGAGTTTAAAATGATACAAATCATTTAAAGATTAAAAATTTCCCACAGTACGGTTTAAAATTTAATTTGCTCCTTAATCCAAACAGCCACTGTACAATAGTCTAAGGTACATAGATGATCTGTTTTGAGCTTCAGCGATGTCTTTGCATAGCCATATTGCCAACGAAATGTGCGTCGGATATATTTGGGTTTTTAAACACTGCAAATTGTGGCCTGTAGAATCTCATAGTAATTGTGGAGGACGATTAATGTAGTGTGGATATTTGCCAAAGATCCCATCTTCATTTCTTGAAAACCAATGACTTGTATACATGAGGTTTTTAACCCATACAGACCACCACTTTGACTTTATCTCCAAAGGCTATCCGACGACCTTTAGTCTAGATCAGAAAGTCACTACCTCGTTTCAATACCACGTTGTATCCTTGCATTAATCAATATATTTTTTAAGCTGCTTTCAATACACGTACCATAAATCCTCGAATTGGCCCACATCAAAAAAGCCCCCACACTGGAGCTACAAATTTTTAGTAAGCTCCAACTCGAATAACCACCCTACCCAAGCATGTGACTGTAGATATTTGAGAGTCTGTTAGTGCTTTATAGAGCTAGGAGAGAAATAGCATCCATTGATTGAAGAAAAGTTGCTTTTCCTTTAAAAAAATACCCTATTGCTTGTATTTGTAGCGTGGAAGAAACAGTTTATAAGTAGAAAAATGTTAACTGGAATACGACAAACTACCAGGAAATTTTTGAAATCCCCTCGAATAAGCCCCCCTTCGAAGAAGCCCCTTGCAAAAATCCATAGAAATAAATAAGTCACCGGGGAGGAGGGTAATCCGAGGGTTCACGGTACTACATGAGGATATTTGCAAGAAGCTAAAGGAGAGTGGGAGATTGTGTGAGTTGAACAGTCGCATGATTTTTCAGGGGCTTACACGAGTTTTGTTACTCTTAGTAATTTCCTTGATCTAATGTATTCTTGTGACTTTTGAACAAGGTATTTCTGCCATATTATGAAAGGTGCATGACAGAACAACCAGTATTTTAAACCTCAAGAGTGGTCTGCGGCGTAATTTGAAATGTTGCATTCGAAAAGTTTCGTTCAAATGATTTATGAAAAGGACTCATCAAGCAACTGTCGCATCATCCACATCAAAATGCTGCATTTCATCTTCAAATGAGTGTGCCCACCTCTTTGTTATGCTTGTTGACTTCTTTTGTGCCTTTAACACTCAGAGCATCCAATTATTGGCCTGTTCGTGCATAGCATCGGAACCAAATCAGTGCAAAGACGACAATCTCGTCTAGTTATCTTTTCGTTGATATTCAATTTCTTCTTCCTTCCTTAATCATTCATTTAAATTTCTGACTGTTGCAATCAAGAGGTGCCAGATATATTTCTTGGGATGGGGTATCAGATGTTGGAAATTTTGTCAACTATACTGAGCTGCCGTTTAATTACAAGGTGACACACCCCCAATGCACATCCATACACCCCGTTGTACCGACCTTGGCAGCCATAGGATACTCGAGTGTCTCTACTCGGTGTTTGCTATCTTTTATAGCAACATTTGAAGATTTTTCTTGTTTTTGGTAGAAGATGCTGCTGCACATTTTTCCATTTATGAGTAAGGTTTTTTGGCCCAGTACTGAAACTTTCTTAAGTTTTCCACGATTCCCAGTATCAAAACTTTCTAAACACTTTCTCAGCAAAAGTTTTTTTTTGAGTTGCAATGTCTTGCACGTGCACATTAGAGGAAAGTGAAAAGCTCTACGTACACCTGAAATTAGGAAATCTTAGTAAATAGCAGAATTTTCACTGTTAGAGGAAAGCCAATATAGCACCCATAGCATTTTGCACACAGGTAAGTCGCATTTTAAACTCTTCTACACTTATAAACTTTCTTAGGTATCAAAACTCCAGTACTGAACTTTCTTAACTTTTTGACCAGTCGAATACTACTTTCTTATAAAATAGTTTCTTATAAATAATAAAACGAGTAGTGTCGTTTGACCTATGAAGTCCAGAAAGAAGACACGTAGATAAATAAATATATACCAAACTTGATATCATATGTAACTATTTACAAATATGATGATTGATAACGTAGACGTAGGTTAAGCTTAAAGCTTGAACGTGTATAGAAGTCGTAAAACGTGAAACGAACTTAACTGGTTTTGATATGTACAATGCTATGTAAATGTAAGAACAACAATATAGTCTCCAGGCTACTAGAGCCATTAGTTCCTAGACTTCAGTATTTAACAGGCCTAGTTATCCGAGAATCTTCCCATATTCCTTGTACGAGTACAGGTTTTTTTAACTTAAAATAAGACACATTTCAATAGGAAAGATGAGACTGAAATTAGAAAAAAATTAAGAGACATTTAAGAAACGATGTTTCAAATAGCAACTTGCTAAAACTATTTTCGCTAGTACATTTGTGATAAAACTAGCTAGAAAATAGAATCAACATCCATTCTATTCCTCACAACATCTGAGCATCCTCTTTCTTGTGTCACAATTCCCTAATCTGGGCTGTTATTGTCATTGGAAGTCTTAAACTTTAAAAGACATTTAAGACATCTAAGCTGAAGCCAGCGAGTTCGTTTCTTTCATGGTTGCTTATAAACGAACGTGTAACAACTTGTTCAGCTCTTGTGGCACCTTACTGATAATAAAGCAAGCAATCTTGTGATGGCAAAATTGTTTACAACGACTCAAGATTCATTTGTTTGAAGTGGGGGTACAAATGCCATAAAGCAGATGAGAAATGAAAGTAATTTAAATGACGTATGGCAGGCTCATTACTAATACGATATAATGGCGTCTTTACCGTAGACCACTTCATTTGCTTATACTTTGTCATATTTTAGCAGCACTTTCTACTTAAATAGCTCATATAGAAGAACCATGCTATTAGTCGGAAAAAATCCTGCCAGCTGATGCAATTTTGCTATAGAGAGCTAGACATAACTTGGAAACTAGGTGTTTCCAGCGTGAATCCATGGAATAATTGTTTGTTGTTTTTAACATTCCTAGTAAACAAGCGTATTTATTTTCGTTTGTTTGTTAACGCGGCAGAAATGACCAATTACACGACTCACTTGAACATTTGTTGACAATGCGTTCCTTGAATTTCCCTTTACAAATTTCTGAATGACGACAGAACAAGCCCAGCCATCAGATTTCATACAGGTACACGTAAACAACTTCAGAGATAGACTTATAAAACAAAGAGCATAACTTGATTGTTCAGGGTCCTCATTTGGAGCCCATGAAACGTGGTCCCCATACAGCAGCATCAGCATGGGGACCAGTCACGAAGCTTATGGGGGGCGAAGGGGTGTCACCCCCTAAATCCACTTAACTTGTCAATTCTGCCCCACCCTCAGGTTTCCTCGAGCTAGTTGTTTTTCCTACTATTTTAGGCTGTCTGCCTCCCTTGGGAGAATTTGCCATCCAAGACCTCCCCCAGTTACGCAGAGCCAGCTATATCAAAGGTAGGAACGGGGAGCGCATGCCCCTCCCCCCACTTTTCACAAAATGTGATTACTGCTTCAAAGATTGCAAAGTTCCTGAATGCATTTGCCCCCATGTTTTGGATACTTCCTGCATCTCTGCATTAGTTCTAATTATTGTCGTAGAATGTTAACATGAAATAACTCAGGAGCTCCACATCCGTCCAATGCACGTTTTTTTAAAGAAAGCTGTTTGCAATAAAACGGTGCTCAACTGCCAAGAAAATTAAGAATGTCTCATAGCAGACTTTTGAAGCCTAAGGAAGTTGATAGATTTACATGCACGTAAATTATGTAGGTACGTTACTGTAAGGATTCACTGTTCTTCAACAGTTGACTATCTCCTTTCGACCAAGGGTTGTCTTTACTTCTGGTGGACATAGGAACTGTTTCATTTCCCATTCATGTCCATGCGCAAAACATCGGAACTCAAAAAATTTTAGCTAAGAAAATCTTAACAAAGTTTTGATGCTGAAATCATAAAGAAGCTAGGAAAGTTTCTGAGGCAAAACATTTTATTGTAAGAACGTGTGTACCACTGTGACACTGACTTCATCTCCAGCAGGGTTGCCAGATTGTCCTATTCAGGCAAAGTTTCCCGATGTTTGGCCTTTTTTATAAAGTTAAAATGGTTAGAAAATTCACATTTGGCCTACCTCTCAAATATGGTATTTTTGGTCTTTTCAGTAAAAGCTCTATCCCACATATCATCTGTCATTCTAAAAATTTCTACAAATTGTAGGATTCGGTGAACGTAGCGTTAGGCAAATTAACATCTAAAAATTTAATCTGATCTCTCTATCTAATTAACCTTTCTTCCTTTCCTTAGTTTTTTTGTCGTGGGTTTGTTATAGGCCCTAATGCCATTCCTCAACACTACTTACTAAAAGAAGGCACCAAGATTTAGTAACCTAGGCTAATCATTTAGCAAGAGTTAACTGAAAAGAGCAATGTTACACACCAAGCACATTCTCCTAGCGAAACTAGATACTGTGCTAACATTGTCTATTCATAATTGTTTAAAAACTTTTTTCAATAAAACACATTGAAATGCAAGAGAGATCATCATGGTTGTAACGTTTGGCTCCCAATCAATCAAAACATCCAATGTCGTCTTGCATAGTCTTTATAAGTATTTCTAAGTGGCCTACACGCTAACAATTTAAGCACAAATTTAAGAACAATGCAGCCACAAAATTTGGGGGAAAATAAGAACAGCCAGCCTGAACCTCAATTTTACTGGTTCTAATAACACAGAGTTTAATAGTGAGATGAAATAGCTACCAGGCTGTGCTGTCGTGCATGCCTAATTTTGAGGAAATTTTATCACTGCACATTGTACAAGAAATGAGGCATTCTGAGGGGGTAACACCAATAGGGGGCCTGGTATATATGTGCCAGCACGTTTTATGGATTATTTGGAGATATTTTTCCAATAGTTTAAAAAGTAAAGTTAAAATTACTAAAAAACAGGGATACCGTAAAAGAAAAGTCAGGTAAACTGAGCAGTTGCATTTCACAGTACATTCCGTGATCTGGTAACGTTTTTTTCAAGAAATTTAGGTCTATAAGGTATTCTAAGATTTTTGAATATTTTTTGTTATGGTTATGGGGAATTTTCTAAAGGAGATGTTTGACAAGCAGTTAAACTTTGCAATATGTAAGTACAAAATAGTCAGGACTCTTTTCCAAGTATGACCAAAATGGCTAAGCACCGTTCTTATCACTGCACATTTCATAATTTATCACTGCACGTTTTGAGTTTATCACTGCACAAATTGGTTATCACTGCACACTAAAATTAGGTATGCTGTCGTGTATCATAACAACTGCAACAAATAATGCGGTTATCACTTTAAAGCAACTGTAAGGCCCTTGTCAAACGAATCCAGCATTTCACCGAGTAGCAGCATCGAGCAGCACCAAGCACAGTACAAGTAGTGAAACGAATTCAACATTTCACCGAGCACAAATGTTGTACGCTGCTCGGTGAAGTGTTGGATTCGTTTAACCAGGGCCTAAGAATACAAAGAGCAAAGCTGCAGTTTCAATGTAAATATTTAGAAGATTTTGCTGGTCACGCTCAAGGTGCTTGAACTTTTGAGTTTTATGCTTTTTAGAAGGGTACATGCGAGTAGTTCAATGAAGAGGTGCAGAATACACCATCCATATATTCTACATTCTCTTTTTATAAGAATTTTTCTTTCCAAGGCCACTAAACACAATCTTTTTTGTAAGAATACCTAATTTCTCACTGAGCCTCAATATTCTCAAATGTTTTCGGTTTTGAGTCTTAGATTTGCCGAAATGTAAGAATGATTTAAAAATAATGCAAGGCTCAAGTTTCACCAACATTTACAATTTTTGTACATTTGAGATATAGCACTGCTGGTAGATTAACTCTTTTACTATCGATATAATATTGGTTATTCTGCTCCACTTTTATTCTTCCTTATGATAAAGTAGGGCATCAATAAAGATTTGAATGTAATCCTTTGTTTTCAGGCATAGTTACACCTTTGATGTTTTAGAATGATTTTAGATTAGACTAAGGCTCAAAACCTAAATTTTTTTTTAATTTGAGGCTTGGGAAAAGATTGGATATGCATATAAAATTCTGTATTCACATAAACTTGAAGTGGCATTGCGTGCCGCCAATTTAGTCTGCTCTTTCCCACACCATCTGACGACTTTCATATGGAATGCCATTCACTGAGCACGATTATTTGCTATAGAAAAATTGTCGTCTTTTGAGTGTCGTCGATACACGAGCAATTGAAAACTTGAAAAATTCTCGTCGATGCACGAACAATTATAGTAATGAAAATTGTGATAGGTGATGAAAATTGTCATTGAAACATCTACAGTTTAGATTCTGCTTAGGCTCACTTTTTCATCTCTGTTGTAGAAATATATGGTAGTGGGCACCTTTTGGGCTATGTTATGCAGAGACAAATAAAGTCTGTGTTCAAAGAGTGTAAGATAAGATTCCAAAGCGTGACCCCTAACGGTCTCAAAGTATGATCGAGGTGATTTTTCTGTTTTATTAGAGATAATTCCACTAAATTCCATGATTTAGACTTTTTGTCAACCGTTGACTACTCTCCATTGTATGTCACAGTAGAATTTTCAAGCAACGCATTTTTATAAAGTTTAAATGGTACAGCCGGCGAAGCTGATGGAATCATGTGCCAACCCTTGACCCCACAACAAAGCTAAATAAACTATTATTTGAAACTGTCTCTGAAATTCGAAATATGTCCCTATACTGCAATGTAGAAATCCAGTATCAAGCTGATGGGAACTTTTATCCCTGAAACAACTTTGAAATTGCGTACAAAGACAACAATTAGGTATGTAGAATCCATCATCAAAATATGCAATATGCTGTAAGCAGTTCCAATGCAAACTGAAGAAAAGGAATAAAGCCCTTTGAATTATGTATTGAGTTAAGGTGACAGTCTATCAGACCCCTGGCGTGAACGCTCATAATTAACTTTTCTAGCGTGATAAGAATAATAAATAAAAACAATACACATACACGGCTGGAGGCCATCCTATTGTGACATGTGATTCACTATTACCCAATCAACGCTCGATTTTGACAATAGGGTGTCATTGTAATGGCTGCTGCAAATGTCAGTTTCTCACGATCATAATACGTTGCTCAAATAAAGTCCGAGATCGCTGAAGCCTTATCATTGTTATTGTCTGGGGTAAACCACACAACAACTGCTCCTGGACGATGATCGAACAGTGTACTAGCTGATCGCGCCTCTGTGAAATGACTCAGACACAACCCCAAGGACAAATCGCGAATCTTGCCGTGGCCTACTCGTGTGAGTATGTTCAGATAAGACTGGAAAAGGCCGTCGAAAGTGGCAATCCCAGTGAGTTGAAACGGCTACTACAGGAGGAAACATCACTTGATTTGAATGCCATGAACTCAGAAGGACTCAGCCCATTTCATAAGTGTGTAATGAGGGGAAATCTCGATTGTTTGAAGATACTTGTTCGACATGGAGCTGACATCAAGCTGGCTACCAGGGATGGATGGTCGCCCATGCACCTGGCAACGTTGAAAGGCCATAGTAAAGTATTACTTTACCTTCTTACTCAAGGAAAAAGCAGGTAATTTAAGCGAGCAAATCTCGTATTTTATCGAGGGCCAGCTGTTGCCAATTTCAAAGATCATTTAACAACCAATAAGTCGTACGTAGCCTTCAAATGAATAAATTTTTCATGCCTCCTATCGAGATTTTTCTTGCTGCGATGCCGTTGAACGTCGTATGCGGAAAACGCACAGCACGCGAATAGTGAATTTAGACCAATTGATTCTATAAAAGTCTGCGATTTCGCATAAAAATGGTGAACACGTGCAGGATTCGTAGTGCAGTGAGTGGCCGACTTTTGATCAACAGACACACGTATGTAGGCTAATTAGCTGAGAAGGTGATATTTATAGCTATTAGAACGGAATGGAGTATCTCGGTACTGATATCCTGCACTGTCAAATCTGCATCAAGGAAAATCGATAACTTGTTTGTTTATTTTGCCATTTTCACATGTTGCTGCAGTGAAATATGCCAAAGATAGTTGAAGGCGAGGAATATTTGCTTTTGGAACCTTAGCAAAGATATCACGAAAGGCAAGTTCTCAGTAATGGGTAACTTTGTCTGGACTTATTTTTCTTGTAATGTCATTAATATGGAAACAATTGGGCACCTGGTAAATTCAGATAAATATTATTGAAGAGCAGCTTGTTCGTCTCAAAAGAATTCACCGCAGTGGTTTATTAGACTGAACACAATAATTTTATTCTGTGTTGTTATGAAAATTTCATTCCTTGTCATAACTTTAGATCCTCGTCTTGTAATAGCTGACATAAGTTATCACGGAAAATGTAGTCAGTTTCGCCGTGTATTCAACGTAGGTCGGGTTAGTTTCACAGGTCTTGCAAGCTTTTTTTGCTAAACGATACGTTAGTTCAGGATTTTGTAACTAAGCCTTTTTAATTGTTAGTAGACTCTGCCTTAATATAAGAATTGTTTGAATCTGTTATTTCTTCAAGCGTTGGTGCTCTAAGATAACTTCCAAGGGCTTGGATGGTAAAATATTTCCAAGATTATGCTCGTATGTAGAACATTTTTAGACTGTAGAACCAAGCTTGAGAGGCCATATATTGTGTTACCTTTTGAGTATTGACCCTAGGTAGCAGATACCGTTAGCATCGTTATTATACTTGTAGACTGTCAGGCAGTGATGATTTAACTTCACTAAAAGGGAAGTTTTTATTTCACATTGGAAATATATTCGACGTCCATGAAAGAATATTCCCTCTCAGGCTCGGTATCCATGTTCGCTAGAATTTTTAGATATGCTTAAAAAGCTAGGAATTCCCTTGAAGGGTACATGTTTTCTCAGTTTTACTTGCAAGATCTATGCAAAGCGTTTCTAAATCATTTCTCGATGGCTGATTGGGCTATTTTCGTTAGACGTCGTTGAACTACCCATCACCCCAGCTTCAACTGATTCAATTTCTCTTTCATGCTAGTTCTGCTACAAGGAAATACTTATGGAAACGATCCATGAATATTTCCGTAATTGAATATAGTGAAGTCTGCTCCGTCGAAAGTGCTATTATTTCACCGTAATCAAACCTTGATATCACTGGATCCTGGTTTAAGGTACTTTCTCACACACGCTAGCCTTGAGGATATTGTGGTTCCTTACGAATAACCAAATCATAGTTTGGAAACTGTTTCCTTGTAGCGTCATGCTATCGGCCCAAAGGCAAAAGTTCTGCTGCCACTGTACATTGTAAGATTATGAAACACTTAAAGTTCAAATAGTTAGCATCTCCTAGGCTTCAAGCTTTTGCTCTTCAAGCCATTACTGCGCATTTGTACGGTTGAGAATAAAGATACTATCCACATATGTGGCTACGATATTCAACCAGAGCCTTTCCTAGAATTTACTTTGGAATGTGTGGTATACATTTTTTACAGTAGATATAGACTTGGCTTCACAGTACCAATTTATTCTCCTTGGGTTCCTAGAATACAAAAAATGAAAGAAATCTGCCGTTAAAAATGGCAAATTTGGTGACTTGGTGACACAATTTCTGTCTAGGAGTAGCATTCACTCTTCCCACTGTAATAATCAACCTTCATTCAGCAGAGAGCTGGTTCTTGTCTGAATTTTTGAGTGTGGGAAATTTAGTGATGGGATATGGATATTTCGAAATATTTTACGTTTGGTTTGGTTTGCAGTATTCAGAAAACGGTCTCGCTATTTTTTCGTAGCTTTATTTTCATGATTAAATATATCTTTGCAGAAACCAGATAATTATGAGTTTGATTTGGTGTCCAGTATTTTGAAAATAGGCTCGATATTTTATCGTAGCTTTATTTTCAAGAGTATATCTTTGCAGATACCAGAACATTTAAGGCTTGGTTTAATTCTGAAAATAATCTTGAAATTTTGTCGTAGCTTTATTTTCATGTGTATATCCTTGCAGAAACCGGAGGATTTTAAGTTTCGTTTGGTGTAAAGTGTCTTTGATAGTCTTGATATTTTATCGTAGCTTTGTTTTGTTGCCATAAGTAAATCCTTGCAGAAAATGGTTCGCTTTTTGTATCTTTAGTAAGTAGAGCCCCGTTTAGTTCACACGTTAAACCACGAAAGCTGTTTTCAGTTTGGTATCGTATCTAGTATGCCTTTATATAGGGGCTCTCAAGCCGAAGTGGTGTTCGTTTCTTTCTGTGTACAGGACGGACCCTCCCATTTGGTATCGTGTTCTACATATATCGTAGGACAACCTTATGAATGCACTTGAGTAGCTAATGAAAATTCATGTTAATCGTAGGAAGCGTATCGCAGTCAGCTCTAGCTACCTCGGGAGTGTTCAAAATCCTTTCCAATAGTTATGTGTTTTAGTTTATTAGAAGACCTTGGCAGTTTGCATGAACGTCAAATTTCAATGCGGTTATGCTTGAGATTTTGCTGAATATCGTCTGGCGTTTCCGTCAGGCGTGTCTATCAGCCGTTTCCGTCAGACTTTTCCGTCAAACTTATAACATCCTTTCAAGATCTTTGGGCGTATGAGGTTTTTCATTTTACAAGGATTATTTAGTATTGTGGATAGGATAATGTTTAGTTGCGCTCTTCTTTGGGACTTTTTTGAGTTAATTATGCCCAAAGCTCATTGTAAGCTTCTTTTCTTTCTTTTAATTAAATAAATGTTTGGCTTCTCGTTCAACGGGAGTCCTCATTATAGTTTATTACCCTGTCTCAATTGCAAACTGCCGAGTCACCTTTGCTCGCAGCTAAGGGGCCAAATTAGTAGGAGCAGCAAATATCCGTTGTAGTTTAAGCTGTAGGTGTTCGTCGGAAATGATGCCATTAGAATGCTTAGAGCTTGCACACGCGTGGTCAACTATTTTTCAGTTTTATGGAAGTAGCTCTATTGCTGGTTGTGTAAATTGTAATATTTGCAGAATTGTAAATGCTATGTATAAGAAATTGTTAGAGTTATAAAGACCACAAGAGATGAATTGCTTTTCAATTTCTATGTTGTGCTTTCCTTTGTTGTATTACGTAGATTTTTGATGCAAGAATATTGAGTATACTTCATGAGAGTTGGCCACTGTGTTTATTCTAGTAACAGTAGCTGGTCAAGTGGTCAAAACGCCCCGCCCCAGCAGTGTCTCGGCACACCTTTGCACTTGCTAAGATAGGATAGTTGGAGATCTATCGTCTGAAGTCATGTGACAAGCTGAGCTTTGAAGCCCTTTTTATTACAGTTCGTTCAGAACAGGGGAAGACTATGGCCTATAAGCCCTTCGTCTAAACATGCTAGCCTCCATCGGAAGACTATGAACTCTTCTCGGAGTTTTGGTAGCAGATCTAGCACACCTTTTCTTTATAAGAAAAAGTTTATAAGAAAATGAGGCTCAAATGACCAAAATCTTAAGAAAATCACAAGGCTTAATTTTCAAAACTAAATGTGTTAGTTGACCAAAAGTCGATATTTCGTGATTATTACATTCAAAATGTTAAAGATGGAATTCAAATTCAAGTATACAAGATAAAGAAAGTGTAAACCATTTTAGCTAGTATATTTCAGTAAACGTTAAGAAGATTTTGAGTAAAAGTCTCAGGCTCGATTTCGAGTAAAGTTAAGAAAATTGAGGCTCAGGCAACCTGGTGGTTTTTAAAAAAAGCGTGTACTATGCGTAGAATGTCTTCCTTTCGAAACAGTAACTTACCCAAAAGAACTTCCTGGCGCCGCCCCTCTACGAAAAATACTTTATGACCACGCCCTAACACAAGATACGTACTGCTTATAAATCTAGGTTTCCGTATAAAAATAATGATGATAATAATTGTTTAAAAATACATAATATTTGTGAAGGCTGCAGTTGATATAAACAAGATAAGAATTAACTATTGTGACGTCATGTATACACAATATGTGCGATACTGTTGAGAGGTCAAGAAACTATAAACGCTTCGATCGTCCCGACCGCCTGATAACGTTCCAGCCGACCTCAGCATTGATCTTCTGCGATCGCCCGTTGTCATAATACTTTCATTTGTTTTGTTGGCGTTTGCATATGCAATATCTACCATAAAAGCTCCATTACGCCCAAGGGCGTTTATTTATTTTTTAGAGTCTTAGAGGGGACTTAATAGAGAGAAGGGCTTATTAGATGGGGAGCTTATTACCAACTCAAGATAAAAATTTTATACATTCCTATTACAATGATGCCAAATCATACTTTCGTAATACTGAAATATATTACAAGTAGTCTTTCGGTTGTATATACATTTTTTACATAACCTACAGTCAGACTCTTGACATTTCCAGCTTTTTATCATTCTCCGTAAGTCTATTAGTGTGCCAGTATTTTAGAATTTATTTGGCAATGAATCCCACATTTGCCCCTTATACCTTGTCGTATAATTATATCTATTAACTAGAACTTTTTCTCAAATAGGGAGTGCTCTTTTCTCGATTAGCTGAGCTATTGAGAGAGCGCCTCCTTAAGAATTGATCTACGTGTAAATCCCATATTTTCCCCTTCAACTTCGTAGTATACCTTCGATATATAAAAGCTTCTACTTTTGACAACATTCGGCATTCATTGATCTTAGTATAGAAGGGAATATCAAAAATCTGATGGGGTATTTTCCAATGGACATTTCCATATGACTTTTGCTGGATACCTCAGATTTTCGCAGCCTTTCGATAGTCTCTTTGTGATCTTTTCGATCATCAGAATTAAGCATGATTCTACTTGAACGATTGCGATCGTCCCAATCGGCAAGATCGCTCTCTATCTTATATTCGATTTCCAGGCGAATGAAGCGACCAGAAGGATGAAAAAGATTATGTGAAATGAATGTTTAACCCCGAGGAATATTTTCTCTTTGATGCTCTAAGTTTCGAATTTCTTCAATTTCTTTGCTAACCTTCTTTCTTAATGGTTTGCTATTGAAGAGAAGCTCTTTAGTATAACGCAAGAGCAATTCCACCATGATTCCACAACAGGGAATTTTTAAAGGATTTTTCACTGGTGGGGCATTTGAGAAAAGGGCAATTTAGATGAATGCAGTATTTACAGATTAATAGGCTTCCAAAAGCACTTTTAAAATATTAGTATAGGCCGTAGAGCGAAATATTCATATAAGTATACACATATTTCAAATAAGACAAAAACAAGAAAGTCGCTGAATCAAAAGGCCACTTAAGTGGTGGGGCAAACATGCTCCACTGATGGGGCAATGAAAGGAGCTGGTGGTGAATTTCCCACCACTTTGTATGTTAAAAAATGCCCTGTTCCACAATATATCTTATATACAGTTTTGTTCCTTTAGATCCCTGGCTGGGACAGATTATTTGACCCACCTACTTAACCTATGGTGGCATTATTTCTGCGAAAAAGGGTCACAACTGACTCGTGAAATTGTCTCTTCTATGAGCAACAGTTAAAAAGTGTTTGATGAGATTTCATAATTTGAACCGTGTCAAAATTATGAAACTAATAGAATAAGTTTCATGCTTCAAAGCACTTAACCTTGCAACCTCGATCGAAATAGATCCTACTGAGTCAAATAAAGGTGATTCACGTAAAGAAACATTCCACTCCATTCTCATTAATCCTTCGTTGGTTGCAGAGATTTAGAACTTCATTGTGTGTGACACGTCACAGTTTTAGTTTCTGTGGTCTAAGTCTAGATTGCAAGTTTTGCCCCCAGAATTTTCTGTTAAAAGTGCCTCTTCATATCTTAGCAAAGCTATCATGTTAACTTAATGAATTTATCTAATCATATTTAACATTAGAAAAATAGTCAAGGAACGTAAACATTTACTCCAAAATTAGCAGAATGAAGAAAGATAAACAGGATCGTGATACCGCAAATTCAGGAGGACCGAGACAAATAAAGCCGAACCCGCACTGAATACTCAATGGTCAACTGGATGAAAGGAAGGATTTATGCTGGAAAGTGAATCTGTTAGATTAAGAACAACAACATTTAAATATTTAGAATGAAATTCTTGAGGAAATTAGGAAGGCTGAAGAGATTTCATTAGGCTGCCATGTCTTATATAATCATTGATGGAAGAGAGTTTTGTGGGTACCATTCGGTCAAAAAATCTTTTTTCTGCTTCTTTCATAATTGTGGTTAGAATATGTTGTTATTGCATTATTTGGTCCATTCATTCATCATGATCTTATATTTTAAGAGCTTAGTGGCTGTTCATTATATTCTACAGACCCGCCCTGTTAATAACGTACATTGATTTATTTGTTTACCTAGTTTTCCCAAGGTTCCCTTTGTTGATTTTTTATCATTACTTTTTCCATATGTATTCCCATCTCTTCGGTTGATTTTACACTGATGAAGGATCCCAGAAAATTAGGTCCGGGATGTTTGTAGGACTGTGTCAAAATTTAACATGGTAGTGTGGTAGTATGGATGTTTTTATGAAATATGGAATTCTCAATAAAATAAATCTGAATCGTCACCTGACTTTTCGTCGTGTTTACGTTGTCCGATTTAATCACGCACAATTATGGATAGCTGATTTATAGTTACTCGGTTTTTCATGAAGCACGAAATCATTCAATTAGTACGTACCCACCAGAATAGCAAAAATTTGACCCACTCCTCCCCCATCGAACGCACATGTACACTTGCTACGACCCCCCCCATTACGTACGTGCTTTTTCCCATCTGACCCACCCTACTTCTAAAGGGAGTTTTTTCAAATTTGGGAGACAGGAAAATAATCATTGCAAATGTTTTATAAGACTGTAACCAAACTCGTTGCCAAAGATTACAAATTATGATAAAAGTAACTTGCTTATGAGAATACTAGAAAATACATACAAAAAGGGACTTTTTTGCGTACGTACTTAGATGTGTCAATCCCCATCCTCCTTGTACGCATGGCGTAAGCTTTTGCTTGACCCCCTCGTCCCACTGCCTGACCCCCTTGTACTAAACAAACGACCTCCATGCAGAGATTTTGTTCAGGATGCTTCCTTAGTACACGTTTTTTCATTTATATGAAGCTGGTTCACAAGAAATTGTTTTTCAACTGTTCAAAAATTTGAGAAAGCTCAGCACCAATTTTTTGAGACCTAAGAAAGTTTATAATTGTATAAGTGTTTAATCTGTGCTTTTTTATCTGTGTACCAAATGTTATGGATGTTATATTGGCTTTCCTCTAACAATTTAACTTCTGCTATTTTCTTTGATTTATCATAATTTCAGGTGTACATGGTGCTTTTCACTCTTATGTACATCTGAACATTAGAGAGTTTTTGCTAAGAAAGTGTTTAGAAAGTTTTGATGCTGGTAAAAGGTTTTATACTTGAATTGCGAAAAAGTTAAGGAAGTTTAAGTACTGGGCCAAATAAAGGTTTCTTATAAAATAAAAACCGTGTATCACTATAGCTTGCAGTATTCCAGGTGTACTATTTACTCTTAAATAGAAATTTAGTCTATAAACATAATTTAATAGATTCTATATGCATTTAATTTTGTTCGTTAGTGTATTGGATTAGAAAAATAGTTCTGCAAACCAAGAAAACAATGGTTAAGGCTTTCTAAGTGTTGTCTAAAAAGATAATGTTTCTCAGGCTATATTTGAGATAGGCCTTCCAACTCCTTTCGAAACTCCCACTACTTTCGAAACTATTTACTTATGCGTATATTAATGCCTGCTGATGACGTCCTATGCTTAAATTTCACAAAACCAAAGATAAGATTATTTGTGGTGCCCTATATTCTGCTTGCTCTGAAAGTATGCTAAATGCCTAACAAATTGGAGAGTTCCCATTCCAGCCTTCATTTGGACTGTTTTGGTGATGATGCCTGATATCTTTTTTTCATGCAATTATCATTATTTATTTATCTATCTATTTGTACATATACATGGACAAAATTACAAACGATCTGAGTATGATTTTAGTGAAAGTGTTAAACTGTCAGCATGCTTTTGCTTGCTTCTATGTTTATAATGAGTTCTAGAACGCCGATTTTTATTCTTAGTGTGTTAATAATGTCATCATTTTCTTATTAAATTATAGTCTACAATGAATTCAACGTGTTTCAAGAGTGTTCAAGATTAAATTATAATCTATTAAAGTGGAGCTACCTTTGTTCTACAACTATACTGTTCTACTTGAAGTCTTTAAATGATCAATGCTACAATCTAAGCACTTGCTAATTGCATAGTAATCAATAAACACTTACTTAATTTTTGAAAGATATTGCTTACTTTGTGGTTTGCATTTATTTGCTGCACTTGAAGACTATGTAGACAGCTATTGCGTCTTGCGCTCTTGTATTTATTTTGCGGCGATGGTATGCCGTGCCGTAATGACATTACCAAAGTTCAACTAAGAATGAAAGCCCCTTTCTATTTACCCTTCTTTTTGCGAAATTCAAAGGATGTCCGTGCTTTGTTTGATTAACGTTATTGTGTGGTGTAGGGGTTCTTGTAGGAAATTTTACTTGCTAGGATTTGGCACCTAGAGGTGTAGTGAGAGCAGTCACAATCTCAAATAGTATCGTAGTAGCAACTTTCAGGCAATGGGATGGTCATTACGTATGATGGGAATGTGATGGCTTTTTCTTAAGTTTCAAATAAAATTTGGTACTCCACCCTACAAGTCAAAATCTTACTTGATATCCTTCAAAAAGATCTAAAAAAGTACTTTAGAATCCCTCCCAAATTCGCGGCTAAAAGATGTCACCAACTTTCAGTTAAGTACCCAGTAGATCTTGATCGAAAGTAATGAAAAGAGAAAGCAGTTTTCAGCTAAAGCGAGTTTTCTAGGGGGGAGTCACAGCTAACTAGAGGATAAGTTTGGTAGCCCGTTGGGGATTTCTCACTACTTTGTATGTTGGAAGATCTCCTTGTGTTATGTGTATGTCTTTAGTGCAGTGCCTCTCAATTAGTTTTTGCAAGTCCTCCCTATAGAAAGAGAAATATTTCACTCCCCCCACTCGCTATAAAAAAGACCATTATCTATAAATTTGTATATGTATACCTGTTCTCTATTGTCATACGCCTCAACTCTTTTTTCCAATCTTCTTTTTTTCTTGAGCTACCATAACTAGCTCTGTCCGCAAGTTGCTCGGTGACTTTCAGCAACTGTAGAGTTTTTTGTCAACTTTTAGTTAGTGGAGCATCTGTCAGTGCATTGTAAAACTTTTAAGTTAATATGTCTTGATAGTGATAGTCATAATCCTACTACGAGTGGAACAATTAGAGATTGCAGAATACAACTCGTGTCGAGATTCTCGTTGCCCAGCTTGTTATTTGTATTAAGTTACACGTTGTGTTTACGAAAAATTTCTGTAAGAAGCGCAAGGCTAGGATAATATTTTTCAAACTTCACTTCACTGCATACATTTTAACAATACAATAGAGTCAAAAAAGTCAAAGTCCTTTCCTGCGCCACATGGCACATAGGGCGGCGCCTATCTCCGTTTCTATAGCCCTAGGCCACGCGTCTGCGAACGCAGTGAAAGTTACAGCGGGGGGCTGGTCCACTGGTAGCTCCGCGAGTTTAACTTTCCCACTCCATTCTCAAATGTCGGGCGCCAGGCGAGAAGGCAGTGAGTACCAATTTTAAGGTCTTTGGTATGACTCGGCCGGGGCTCGAACCCACGACCTTACCGGTTGTGGGGCAGACGCTCTACCACTGGGCCATCACTCCGGTTACAATAGAACACCTCACTAAATATAGGTAGGGTAATATTGGCTAACTACTGCTACTACATGTGAAACAAAAAAGACATGGAATGTACGAAGAAAAAACAATAAGATAAAACATTTAAATCCAATCAAAAGTCCAAAAGCTCAGGATTTGTCCTCGACTTGTTTCTACAGCAAAACACATAATAAGTACATCGAATTGCAATATTCATGAGTTTCTTAATGATGATGTTTGATGCGGATTTGTCAAACTTTAAATCGTCCAGCATGGTTATTGAGGAATCGGATGATTTACTCATAGTTCCCAAGGCGCTCATTGATAAATTAATGAATGTGACGGTAGAGTATGCAGGCGTGCGATCAGATATTAGAGAACTACACTTTGTCTTTACGATCAATGTTGATTGGTATATTGGACTATTATTATTAAATAACTATTAAATTAGCTATAAGTAACAATTGAAAAACGCTTAAGAAACACAGGCCGGCTGAGCTTCAAATGCTAGTTTGAGAAACTGTTTCTACGAAAGATTTTTCTATCGAGCTAGAGAAAAAATAAAAGCACCATCCATTACATGCTTCACAAAAAACTGAAAGTCTATCTCTTGCATCGCAACTACCTAATATGAGTTGCTTCTGTTTTTCGAAGATTCAAAAATTTTAAGAAACATTTGAGATTATATTTGATAAAATGTTAAGAAACATCTAAGCTGAAGACTGAACGTGCATTACTTGTAAAAAAAGACTTTATTCGGTCAAAAATTTATCGATCATTCAGTGAATATGAACGAGATCGAAATTTGAGTTGGTTGTTCAATAGACGTGCTCATACGTACAGTTCTTAGCACAAAAGCTCCCGTATGCAGTTTCTTTGAAAAAGCAATGCAAGGAAGGTATCTGTTTGATTTGATACATTTTGCAGCTGAGGGCCACGTATGCATTGACTTATAAAAGCATATATATCGACTCTGAATGCCTGCAGGGGGAAGCAGACATAAGGTGGCCTTGGAGTAATTGAGCAACTTTCTGGAAACTTGTTTGAAAAGGAGCAACTTTGTCACAAGTTTTTGGCATTTTTGTGTAACTTTTAAAGATTTTTTGAGCAACTTTTCAAGAAATTTTGAGCACCTTGTGGACATGGCTAGCCCTAACTGCCTCTATTGTTGATAAATCAGTGTAGCAACAGAATTCTCTGGTGTAGCCTCTAATGTTTTGTATCCATGTTACAATTGGTCTGCCCCTCCCTCTCTTCCCTCGGGCTCTGTCATGCATTATGCTGTGTGCAAGAACTAAGTTTTTGTTCTGTCTTTCGCAGGACATCAACATCTCTACACACTACCTTCAGACATAGGCTTCCAGATTTATGGCGTTGGTTGGTTAATAATTCACTTCATTTATTGCCATTTAAAGTATGAAAAGCTTTTCGGTTAAAACCTCGTTTTCAAATGATATTCTGAGATAGTCTCAGTTTCAAACGGTTTGTTTTCTTGATGACGTTAGGCCTGGAAACTAGTGCATTCGTGTAACACCGAATCAAAATGGCCATGGAAGGAGTATGAAATAGTATCCAATTCTTGCAAATAATTTTTGTGTCGGTTCTGTAGTGGATTTTGCAATGGAGAAATGAAGCTATGTCTAGCACTTCTAGACAAGAGAAACTTGCTTCTGCGAAAAGGAAGGTAGGAATCTTCACTGTATATGATCTGGTTTGTGTTTTCTATCTGGAAATAGAACGCTAACGGAAATTTTTGACTGCCGCAGTTTTGTCAGTTCAAGTATCCCTCAGGCTACATCGAGTGCAAGTTTTATTTATGCGGTCATTTGTTGCTTTTTAAGGAAGGAATTATTTGGAGAAGTCGCATTTACTTTCTCTAGTCTGAGATAACCGTCTGCGCTTGGATCTGGCACTGCTCAGTTCATTTCATCTTGCAAATGCATCTACATACAAACATACTTCATAGGAAATGCTACAAAAATGCATGCATATTTTACTAAGACAAATGATAGAGAACGGAAGAAAATACAAGTGAATAGTACATAAAAGCGTTTCAAATTGAAGTGATTGTGGTATCATTAACTACTGATTTGGAATTTCTTAGTACTTATTTTATGTGATAAATTTTTATATACCATTTGGTTGGAAAATTGCTTTTCCTATTGCTTTTTTTGCAAAATTGGTTGAAACTGGTGTTATCTGCAGTGCTATTGCCATTTAGGAGAAACGTAACATCAAAAGGCCCAACTGTTCTATGCACAAAAGTGTATTTGAAATTCATTGATATATTGAAATCAGCACCTTAGTCAATTGTATCCTTATAGCTGATTTCACAGTACTTCCAATATAGCAAAGGGTGACATAATGAAGCTGGGCCTTAATTGAAATTCCATGGAGAAGCGCTATGCTTTGGGCCTAGAACAGTGGCAATTAGTACTAGCTACCAGTCAATAGCTATGATTTACCTTGAAAATTTCCATGTGGGGCATTTTGCAGAAATATGACAAACTATGATCAGACAAAAAAAGAAAATCTATAATCAACGGAATAAATGAATGCTAATGGCTAACTTTCTTGAAGTCTTTTGTACATTGGGGTGACACACCCCCATGCCCCCTTTTTAGCACATCTCTGCTGTAGAAATATCAAATTGCAATTGATGTAGACTATCAAATTGCTGTATGGACTGGAATGAAGACTTCACATGACTACTTTGTGACACATGTAGTTGACACATACAGGAGGTCTTGTTCCAGCCTCATAAGTAGTACTTGTTGCCTGCAAGGACAGATCTGAGAAATATATGCCTGCAAAAAGTAGAATTAAATAAGTGGCAAGAAGCATATTTGGATGAAAAGTGTTTGCAGAAATTTGATGTGTGATGGTTTATGCCTGCAAGCAGTGCCCAGCTCTCATGCAGATTATTAAGCTCTTGTCTTTTTTTAAAATGGAAATTGGAAGTATTTGCTTTGTTTTAAGCTGCCATTATATCAAGAACTGAAAATATACAAAGATAGAGCCTGTCTTTGAAATAAATTCTATTACTTTTGGTTGTTTTTTCAGCTCAAGGAGTTTCAACAAAGAAGAACACCAGGAAGTTCTCCAGCACCAAAACCAAGTCCAAGTCACAGTTTAGAAAATAGTTCTAGTGATTTGTCGTTTGGTTCACCTTTTAAGCCACCATATTTAAATCAGGTATGTACTGTTCTTCTCTTTGTCATGCTACATCCATAGTTCAAACATTTGAAACTAGGTAGCATAAATGTCATTAGTAGATATTTTGGTGAGTTTTGGTTCTATGTTGGATAGCGTTGGTATGAATCTTGCATTGTTTTGATTGAATAATCATGTTTAGCATAGATTCCTTTCTATTTCTAATAAACACTTTCAAAAATTATCCATTGTTTTTTTATGTTTTAGGCACATCACTCTCCAACACAGCATTTTACATCTAGGTAAGTACAAGGCTGTTTTATTCTTCAGCTTGAAAAAGAGGTCCTTTTGTAAAATATTAGTTCTATTGATATAGCTGATGCTCAATTCAAACACAGCTGATAGTATATTGCGTACATTAGATTGCTCTGATCCTCATTACCATATGGTATGGTTGTGATTTCTGAATCAAGTGCTCAGATATGGAGGAGGCTCTCTACATCCAATGTATTGTCAGAGTTGCACTATATAGGAAACTATACTTGCTTGTGTCTTTGAGCGCATGAGCATCAATTGTATCACAAAAATATATACTGCTTGCTTATCTAGCTGTTTTAGCTGAGAGAGCCTTGAATTCCTCATTTTGAAATGTATTCCCATAAGAGCCATATAATATTTTCCAACTGTAAATAGGGCTGATTGAGTGAAGTTCTAAATGAGGCCAACAATTATATAGTATAAGCAGTCTATGTATATGCATTATTTTTAATAAACCATGTTTTGTAGCAAATGTCAACAGTATTGCACAGGATGCCGTTGACTTCAAAGAAATTTCAAAAAAGATTTTATTGTGATCCAGAGAGCCAGATGCAGTCATCAAAAGAGCCAGCTCACAAGCCATAGGCTACCAGCCCTTGGTATATAGACATGTGGGCTACTTTTGGAAGTACTTGGCTCAATTTTAAAAGTCTGATTTAATGTTATGCCCACTTGTTGAGAGTAGAAAGCTTTTTTTGGAAGTTTTCCATCAACATAGCATACCAGAGGCATACCATCAATTTTGTTTTATGAAAGCATTGAAATAATTTTGAGAAAGATTTTATAAGTACAGGCCTTGTCATAAGCAAAATGCTGCATGTGCAGTAGTTAGCACACACAAATGATTTTGTGTGTGCAATCACACTGGTACAAAAAGCTTTATGTACTCATTTTTGTATCAAATCAAGAAACAAAGAAAAGAATTTTGTGGTGCAACAAAGATAACATTAACTAGACGAATTCATTCAAACAAGGAAACTGCCATAGTATAAACAATAGATGTAAAAAGCATATCTTCATCATAAGACTAAATGCTGCTCCTGAAAGTTGGAAGAAAGTGATGACTGTGGTCAACATGCTGGGGTGTAAAGTATGAATATAAGTTAAGGGCCATTATCTTTCGAAATGATGAAATCAGAATTTGAAGTCACCAGAAAACTTTCAAGAACACCTATTTGCAAGTGCGATCAATCACACATGCAATTCAAGTTATGCTTGTGTAGGCACATGCGAAAGCATGCACTATATGCTAAGGCCAATAATTATATAATTTTTCTCAAAATTGTTTCAATGCTTTTTTCTTTCACTAGAATTTTTTGAAATATCATTTAAGCACTTTAGAAACTTATAAGCAGGTAAAAGTCAAAAGATCATTTTCAAGGGTTTGTGCTCACATTGTGTAAACTTTTTGTAGGGAATCAGTGGGGCCAGAGTCAAAGGAAGATGATAGCAATAATGGAAGCCAAAAAGTGAGTATAAATAGAAGTTATTACTTTAGTCTTAAGTTATGACAACATATGTAATGTTATTTTTGTTCATGATGGGACAAAGTGGAATTATATAGCTTTTGAAAACTTGTTTGTTCAGTTGATTAATTGAGTTATGAATGCAATATCATCAGATTTTTCATAATAGCAGCCTCCTACATGTTACTCTCCAATCCAGAATAGACACCTGCCACTAATCATTTTTCTGAAAAATTTATATCATGACATTCTTATTGCATCCCCCCTCTCTCACCTAACAATTTGAATCAAGATGGGATTATCCAGCTCTGACCCAAAACTTGCATCACTAGATGAGGGCTCAGAAAGAGAGAAATTGCCTTCAGAAGTGCTGACAACATAGCTGAAAGTCATAGCAATGATTATGACATGGAGAGAAGATAATTGGAACACTTTGTATGCTGGAAATATGCATTATTAGGGCATTTTACCAGCCTCCCCCCATTTATTGCAACCCCTAGCTATTTAGCTATTGACTTTATTCCAACCCCCCACCCAACTATTACCACCCCCGTCTATTCTGGACTGGAGAGTATTTTTGGAGAATTGTACAGAGGTGCATTGGTCAATGTACTTGCTATTGACTTCAAATGCCTTGGATATCTAGCTAGATGGTGAAGGTTAGAGTGCAGGTGAGTCAAACTGGGAAGCTTTTCATCAAAGCAGTGAGTGGCTTTTGACATTTGGAGCTCAAAATGCTGAAAATGGGATTCTTGGAAGTGTAGTTTCATCAGAGATTCCCTTTGTGTGGTAGAAACTTAAGATACGTTGACATGGGAAATAATTTTTTAGTTGAAAGGTACACCTGGCAATAAGTTTGGGCTTTAGTGCTGGGTGATGGTGGTACTTCACAGGATGTAAAGTAGAATGCTATGGAATATCCTAGCTATCAGATGTAGGAAGGACCACAAGAGAAAGCACCAAACAAGAGGGCTCAATCATGATTGGAGAATGGGCAATTATTGCTTATTGAAATGAATGAGATGAGGGGGCTACCCGTGATTATGGGGAAAAAAGAGATCTGCAAAGAGTGAAACATTGAGAGACTACTTGAGAAGAGCAAATTTTAAGCAATCTTAATATAGACAGTAAAACAATTGAATGGCATTACATAGTACCATTCAATCTCCTTCCCTAATGGTTTAGAGTAGGACTAGTGAGAGGAATCCTGCCTCTTTTATATCAATGTTGGGAGTAAGAAAATATGAAATCTGAAAATCAAATTTTGATTTGCTTAACTATGACAAAAGTGTATACATTATGTTCAATCAACAGATCTGTTCAGCAGGCCTAGATAAAATATTTATGTACCTGGGAACCTTAGGTTGTGGGAAAATGTGTTTGACATATTTTAAAAGAGCTTGTCAAAAATATGATGTATGCTTTTACAGTAACCATTGATTAATTTTCAAGAAATGCTTCCTGAAATAAAAAGAACCTTCAGGTGCTTGCAGCAGTATAGTTGCAGACTAGTGTTACTGTATTATTCAATATTTGTTGCATCTGTTGCAATGTCTGTTGAATCCATAATTGGATCCTTTATTTCTGTTTATGAAAACAGAAACAATAAGAAAAGACCAATAACAGAGGAGGGTGCTCATCACAGAATGCTTGTTGCAATCAATGGCCCAGAATTTGCCCATTGCGACAGTTTAGTTAAGGCCAGCATGGCAGTCTACTAGAGGGATTTTAAGCATCAAGATGCTTGCCATTTTGCTAGGAGATCTGAAGATATTAAGTCACATTTCATTTCAAAATCTATTGACAAACTCACAAAGCAAAGCCCAAGTTTGCCATCTATGGTGTAACAGCTACTAAAAGACGTTTGCTACATTTTCAAATTGTTGAGTAATTTGTGATTTTTGAACTTTGGGATAAAAGTATTTTCAAATTTAGAAGTTTTTCTAGTAATTGACTTATATAAAAATGTATTTCAACATGTGCTTACTGTTGCTTGGCAGCCACAAAATGTGCTTGGGAACCAGGTTTCTAGGATTTATTGAGGTCTGCTCTTCAGCCACACACTTTATAATTGCCTATAGGTCTTGCCTAAACAAGCCATGCATGTATAAATATCTAGAGGCTATCAAATAGCACTGATAACAGTTTTTTTAACATCAGCTTTTTTACTTATGAGAGCTTTTTCTTCAGGAGTCAAATGGAAGCATGCCACATACGCAAAATAGGCTTTCACCCCTACCAGCGGAAGATGACAAAAAGGATAGTTCACAGACACTAGATATTGTGAAACAAAATGAACATGTTATTTCAAACAGGTGAATGAAATATATGTAATCTATTTCCATTTTAAACTGAATCTTCTAATTTCAATGTTTACAAAACTAATAAATATATCCCTTGTATTAAGCTATACAGCATTTACACAGAGGTTTGCTGGAAAGGGTATTGCTTTGACAATTAGTATCTTTCATTTTGTAGTGGTTTCTCTCCAACTGAAAAAATCAAGCAGATTGTAAGTAGCCTTTACAGAAGATCTCTTATTTGCATTCATGAGTGTTAATTTGTGTTTCTTCCTTCATGCATTGAGAAGTAAAATAGAATTTTGATGGGTTTAACTCTAAGGGAGCACATATGCCAATATTCTCAAGTTAAATAGTATAATAGTTCACATCTGTTCATCTAACTGCATTAACTTCTTATAGTTAGATATAATTATATAGCTTTTTGTTTTGATTCATATATCTTTATTTACTAAATCTCCATCAGAATGCATTGTCGCTTAGAGACAGAATTTGCAGTTGAAATCGTAGCCAAGACCTTTGCTATGGACTTAGTTCATTCATTCGTAGATATTTCATTAGAAGCAGACTTCCTTTTTGATTAGCTTATCATCACAACAACGGCCTCATATGTAAAACCTTTAATGTCCAATTTCCTTTTTAGTCAAACCAGTTAAATGGATTGATAACAAAGGTATGCAATCGTCAAAACTTCAATATTCCATGACTTTTAGCAGTGTTGAACGTTTGATTTTTGTTCCTTGTTTAACAGAACATTTCACAACATTTGTGCTTCCTCCCACGTTGGTTTTTATCACATGTTCGTTGATCCATCTTATGGTATTTATTTGCACCCATTTATATCATCCTCATACTGAAGACGACTCAGGCTTGTGACGAAACATTTGGGCCGAATCACACAGTCTAAGTCGTATTTTTTAAGTCAGATAAATTGAAATAGTTATTTAATTGAATAGTTTTCAAAAGTCAGCTAACTGGAATTGTCTTCATGTAATAGTGTATTGCCCTGGATCAGTCGTCAGTATCGATAATAAATTCTGTGGACTCTTTTTGTCATGGTTCTGCTTCTTCAATTGATTAAAAGGCTGCGATTTCCGTCTTCAATATCAATAGGACTTCTGTAGTATTTGCTGTAGAAAGCACAAATATTTCATTTACCATAGAGGCAACTGAAAGCAGGATCTAACTCTATATTATAGTACTAGGCCAATCCATCTCTATTTATTTTTTGCTTGAGTTTTTCCTTCAATGTAAGAAACATATGTCAGGGGTGGAAGTAAGGAAAATATGTGGTGTCGGACATTTTTGGAAATGGGATTTGGGAGCGTTCTGAGACCTTAGCAGGGTCCAGGAATGGAGCCACAGAAAGTTTTTCGAAAATAGACGTTTCTGCAATAAAAAATAATTGCATTTTTTGGCAAAAGAATTTATCTATTTGGGTTCCCCAGGGTGTCAGAGAAACCAATTTGTTTAACTCTTGGGATGTGCCAAAACGAGCGTGACCGAACGTGACGTGCCGACATGGACCCTCAACAAGTGAGAATTCCCAAAATTTCATTGTTGGGCGAATTAATTTAAGAATGTTGAAATGAAGTGCCTGGTCAAATGAAAGGTTTTTTATTCACTAAGTGGAGATCGTCTGACATTTTCATAATTTTTTTCTCAGCATTGCCGGCGGTTGGAGATTATGTGTCGGATTTTCCCATGTCCGACAGCTACTTCCACCCCTGATATTCTGTCATTTCCAGTGCATATTGTTTACTGAGAAGGAAAATATCGTAAAGATGAATGAATAACTTATGAATGAATGATGAATAAATAAATTAATGATTTAATCAGAGCAGTTCTCTATTTCTGATTTTTAGCTTTAGCATAGCTGTTTCGTACCCCTAAATATCTTCATCCAGTACTTGTTTTCTTTATGCTCCTTCTTGCCAAAGGTTTAGAATATAAGTTCTTGATCATCATTGAAGCTAACGATTTATTGATTTATATTCAAGGATCTACTGCTGAATGCTGATGAACAAATTTTGAAAGAAATCTCAGCTCTAGAGGTTGGTACAGTACGTTCTCAATTAACCATATCTCGATTAACCATCCCTCTATAATCTGGCCTTTTCTGTTCTTATATAATTGAAACCAAATTTGTTGAACATTGCCCGATTTCGCATGTATCGGCCATGAAAAGGTTTGATGATTGCTTGACTTGGCTTAATACTTGGCCTGAGGCTACGCTAGCGAATACGTCAACGTTAGTTTCTCTCAATGATTTGGCGTCAGATAAGCGTGCTGACGCATGAACAAAGATTGGGCATTACACCTTGGTAGATAAGTTAACTCAATTTTTGTCTCAGCATTTTGATAAGACTTTTACTTGAGTATGATAAGAACACGTTCTTTTTATCTTAGCTTTTTTCTTGTGCATCGATGTTCGTAGGTGTATTTTGCTTAACGAGCCTTTTTGGATTATCCGACCTCCTTTTGAGCAAGTTGTGTCCATTAGTACCCGGATAGTTTAGGAAGAACTGTATACTATGAGCATATAGATAGAGAATGCTTCTAAAAAGCAATGGAAAAGACCCAAAAATTGGATCTGCAGTTCTCGTTTACTACCTTCTAATGAACGCAACTTTATCTTTAGATTTATTCGTTGCATTTTGACGTATTTATGCAATACACATTTTCTTTATAAGAAACAAACTCTCTGGCTTCAGCATGGATGTTTCTTAAAATTTAATCAAATCCAGCCTTAAATGTTCATTAAATTTAGAGGCTTCCAATGATAATAACAAGCCAGATTAGGCAATTATGATGCAAGAAAAAGGATGCGTAGGTTCTGTGAGGCATGCAATTAATGTTCATTGTATCTTCTTGCTAGTTTGATGAAAAACTTACAAGTAAAAACAGATTTTGCAGGTTACTATTTGAAACCCAGCCTGCCTATGTTTATTAAATGTTTCATAATTTTTGCCCAATTTCAGCCTAATGTTTCTTGAAGGGAAGTTTCTTTTAAAAGGATGTGCAATGTTTGCTTTGTCGCTTTTGCAAGGAGTTTGATATTGACTTTGTATTTATACATAGTATGGACTTACGTTCCATTGAAAGGAGCCTTTTAGGGAAGATACCTGGTTGTGAAGAAGTGCTTACATACATCATTGTTTATTTAATCTTTTCATTTGGTTTTGTAGAAGAGAAATGGTGAACTGGAAGACAGTTTGCATTCTTACAAACGATCAAATCAGCAGCTTACAAACCAATTAAATGATCAGGTTTGTCTGTTTTGTCATTTCCAGCTTTCGCAGTCACCTTTACCATTTTCATCGGAATCTATTATCATTATCTGCAATTCAGTCCTCATCACCATTGCCTGTGTCGTCACCACTACCATGGTCTTCACCGTTATCATTATTACCACTATCACCGCCATCATTAGAAGCGGCTATTGATTCGGCTACACTCAATTGGGATTGAAAATAAGCCTCATCATCAATACCATCACCACCATTACGACCAAAACTTCCTCCACTTCTACCATCACCATCACCACCATCATCTTCCATTACCAACAAACACCACCACCACTACTACCACCATCACTACCACCATCACCGCCACTACTACCAACACAACCACCAACACCACCACTACTGCTATCAACAGAACCACCAACGCCA